>PVLD010034303.1:0-12820 GCA_004027595.1 Dinomys branickii | reverse complement strand
AGGGCTTAGTTGGATAAACACTTATGAAACAATAGAATAAAATCAAATTATAAATAATAATTATGTAAATAAAAAATGTACTTACATATATAAATTGCATCCTATTTATAATAGCTATAAATACACTAAAATATTTCATGGACACCTAATAATTAGAACTTATAATAAGTAGAACTATCAAAATTATTTGAAAGACCTAGAAATGACCAATAGAGACATATACTCTTTCTCAAAGTGTAAAAATTTAAACTCCCTCTAAATTAATTAATAAACAAGTATAATCTCAGAATTCTTGTGAGGAGGAAAATGATTTGCATATCTGAAAGAGTAAACAAACAACAATAGCTAGGAAGAGTCTGAAAAAGATTAGCAGAAAAAGCATTGCCTTATTAAATTTTAAAACCAGACATAATTCTGTACAGAAATTTGAAAAGCTTCATTGCTGGCAGATATATAAAGCAAATCAGAAATTTCAGATATGCTATTATATTCATTAAGGATTCAGTGTCTAGTGAAATATACCATTAGAATTGCTCAGTTTAGAATAGTATTTAAGGGCTAGGGATGTAGCTCAGTGGCATGGTGCCTGCCTGGCAAGCATGAGGCCATGAATTTGATTCCTGATACAAATAAATAAATAGAATAATATTTAAGCAAGGGTTTTGGGGTCAGTCAGCCTTGAGTTCACACCCTTACTCTCCAGTTTACTAGGTGTGTGAATTCACCAGTGTACTCAATCTCTATGAATATTAGTTTCATCATCTGTATAATGGGACAATAATGTATTCTAATGAAATAATGTATGCTTCCATCACATAGTAAATTCTCAATAAATAATAAGTTTCTGGATCCCTGCTTCACTCCTTACATCAAAGTAAACTACAGCTAGATTAAAAGTTATAACAAGTAAAGAAAATAAGTATGAATATATAAATGGATAGAAATATTGTCCTTGGCAATTAGAAATAATAAATAAAATGTTGTATAGTGATGTAAAAAAATAAATTCTTTACAATGGAAGTTTAATAACTCTAAGTAAAGATGAAAGACGAGAACAAACTTGGGAGGCTGGGAGTAGAGCTCAGGGGTAGAGTAGTTGCCTAGCATGGTGAGATCTTGAGTTTTATCTCAAGCCCTTAAATAAATTGGGAAAAGGTCATGTTACATGTGTGCCAGTATAAGAATCTCCAAAGAGTAAAAGGAAAAGAAAAGATTTCACAGAAATATGCAAATAATGAGTTTGTAAATCAAAGTATATTCAAGACTGAAGATGGGACAGAGCAGTTTTGATGCTGATGGCAGCAGGAGGTGAAGAACACCAAGTTCTGTCTGGGGGTAATTAAGAATATGATATGCCCATTAGACATTCAAGAAAGAGGTTAGGTAGGGTTGACCTATCCTGTGTTTCTGTTGGAATTTTCTTCCTCCTGCCTTTTTTCAGATAACATCGAGGCTATGTTAAATTTCACTCCTTCAGAGAAACTGCACTGATCTTGCCAGCCTAAGTCTGGTCTCCTATTGTATATCTTATCACACTGTTCTTTTCTTTCCTAACCACAGTATAGCCAACTAATTCTGTCTTGCGAGTATTCTGTAAAACACATGGCTGAAGTCTGAGTTCAGGGACACAGGAAGGTGGTGAGTATTGGGAAGATTCCAGCAATTACTGCGTCTTGGCATCTAGACTTGATTTTTTTTTATTTTTTTAAAAAAATAAAAGTACAAAAACATATTAACAAACAGACACCAATTAGCATAAAAAATAGTACAACCACAACTGATCTATAGACAAGGTGACACGGTCTCAACAGTGGTTATTGCTTTATCCATTGAGGTCTTCGAAGTGTAAATATATGAACCCATATACAGACATGCAAAATTGGTCAGACCATTAATCCTCTCAACAACATTAAAACACAAAAACCAAACATCCAAAGACAGAAAACAAAACAGGCAAACAACAACAACAACAACAAAACCACCAATAGTTGCTGCTTTGCATATTGATATCTTCGAAGTGTGTGTTCAGGATAATACATACAGACATACAATATTGATCAAATAACCCGTCAAAGTGTTAAACTCTAGCTCTTGGAAAGCTGATAAGTGGGAGGAAATCAGCATCTCATTCTTAGTTAAATTAGGCTACTCTGAAGATTGAGACATAATGTAGTTCCAGTTATTATAAGTTTTAATCACAGAGAAATACAGAGGACCAGTTGAACTGTTGTCATACCAATGGAGACTATTTAACAAGTTTGACTTGATACTGAATCTATTCATTGAATAGAACTCTTTAAATTCATCATGCACTGGTTTATTTTTCCCCCAGAGCTAGCTAAAGATTTATCTTCTAAATTAGGTAGTACAGTGGATACAAAGATCCCTAATTATAATAATTTTAAGATACAGTTTAAGGAAACTAGTTGCTTTGTTGTAATGCATCCCTCTAAAACCACCACAAAACAATTATTTGCTTTTGTGTTAAGTATTTGACTGTTTTATGACTTTTTCAACATTGTTTGTGTGTCCCATATGTATTCAGTCTTGGTTTTCATTTTTCTGTGAATATTTGTGACCGGTCAGATGTCTGATAATTACAGAAGCTTTGAAATGGAGTCAAAGCAATTGAAACATGGACCTTGAATGTTAGACCACATCATTTCCAGTTGTAAAGGGGTGGTGTTATGTCGGTGTTTGGAAAACGTCTTCACTAAGGACTTTGAGAAGAAATTAAATGGCATGTTAATTAAATATGAAGTGATGTTAAAGGAGAAAGTGTTTTGAACATTACTGAGATTCTAAATAATAACCTCTCTGGGAGAGGTTAAGGATGTAAGCAAGCAAGAAAGCCAGATTTAACCTATCAAGTAGAAGCAATCATGCAGAGAAAATAATCAAAAATAAGATATTTTAGTCTATGGAGAGTACAGACTGGAAATCAGCCATGCTGCGAGCATTTGGCAGTCACTAGAATAGAATTAGGCTAAATAAAATTCTTGAGCAAGGAACGGAAAGATTCACACTGAATTTCTAACTTCTGTCTAAAAAACACTTTTACTTTGAAGTTTTGTTGTAAGAATTGGTGTAGTTCATAAAGGACTGCAGGTTTTAGAAACAGACCTCATGATCTGAAAGTGTTTCATGCAGGTTGCAGAAGTGCAACAAACACCTCATAGCATGGATGATATAAATTATGTAAATAAAACAAAACTTAACATTTCCTCATCTTTGAAGGTGCTTTGGAATAAAGGAAAATGATCAGAATAATTCATATTTTGAAGTCATGTTGTTCAAGAATCATTTGCTTCAGAACCATATGGAGTGCTTTTTAAAATGCAAGTTTCTGGGCTCCTGTCCAGACCTACTGAGGCAGAATCCCCGGACACAGGTACATGGAATCTGCATTTTAAATGAGGGATTTTTTTCTTTCCTTTTATGTAACAGTGTTTGGGAAACAGTAATTTATGTTATCAGGACAACACATGAAAAGTGATGAGTTAAAGAAATATACAAAATAAGAAGTGTATCAGACTATGGAAAGCTTGTTGTAATGATCTGGAATGTAAAGGCTAAAATCAGGAATTAGCAAGCCCTACACAAAGGAAAGGCATAGATGGCATAACTGAGGTCGCACAGTCTCATAATGTGAGTACTGCAGAACTCCATGGTGCATCATCTATATAGATTACAGGGTAATTAACAGCCCCTTGGTTTATACAGTGAAGTTCCTGAATCAGTGCTTCCAAATGTACCCACTTAGTAGTAGCATCAGTTCTGTTTCAGAGAGAAGTAATTCATTGATCTCTATCACAGTCTAAGTGAAAAGACATGTTTTTCTTGGTTTATGCTCACTGGACTTTATAAATTTCATCTTCAAGGTATGCTGATACTGAGATAAGAATGTCATTAGAAATCAGCATATACTCTGTAGTAATATAACATACAGAGATGAGGACCAAACATTGGTCTAAGAAATGTTCCAACAAATTATATTGAGTTAATGAAAGCCACCAGGAAGCTATCATCCACCTTTGCCCTTGTCATGATTACAGCTGCCTTACTGTCATATTACATATTTTTTGTGATAAAGGGGAAAAAATCAGTGTCTAAGTAAATAAGAAAAGGCAGAGACTGTTTGATGAGCCAAAGATTCCATTTAGAATATTTTCTCTCACATGCAACTTTTTTTGCACCTGCAACTAGATTGTAACCTTGAGAAGATATTATGTACAAAATTAGAGGCCACAGTGGAAAATTTACTTCTGAGAGTAGGTCATCAAAAAGAACATGCTGAGTCCAGATGCAGAGGAAATTAGAACCTTTGTTTGTTCTCTCTTTGAGGACAATTGTGCCCTCTGTGAAAATTACATAGCCCCTCCTTACACCATATGAGGGGGAAAGAAGTCAATTAACAGAACAAGTAAGAAAGATACTGAGCACAAAATCAGGAGGATGAGGGAGAAAAATAATTGAGTTTGGAAACTGTTGAGTCATTAGGGCTGACTGTCTAAGAGGAGGAAACAGACAAAGAAAAGTTGCTACCTGACCTAAGAGAGCAGGTGGAACTCTGAAATAGTGACCAGGAGGTGATGGCTTCTCACATACATCTCTGTTCTCTTAAAATTCATCTTTACTTGACACTGATACCCGTTCTATACTCTTTTCTGTCCTACCTTTTACAACTAAACTTCATGCTACAAGTTGATTCTCTAGATTCAACATCTAGTTCCTTCTAAACCTCTTCACTTCTAATTTAGATATATTTTATCTGAAGTTTTCTTCCATCATTTTACTAAATTTACACTTTTAAAAGTCACAAGTGTTATATGAAACTTATAGTTCCAGATCCATATCTAGTTCCAGATTTATTGCAAATTATCTCTATCTCCACCTCTGTCTATGTCATCTTTGTTTATACCTATGTCTATATATTTATATCTATATCATATATATCTATTCTTAAATATAACAAAAATATCAATAGGAATAACCAAAGCAAAACTAACAACAAGACAATTATTTATTGGCCATCTAGTCACTGTAGCATGTTTTACTCAAGTATTGGCTCTTGAGTCTATCAGTAACCCTAAGAAGGCGGAATCATAAATATTATTATAAAATAAAGCTAAAAATTTTGAGAAGTTTCATAATTTGCACCAGATTCATATAAACTAATTAGTAGTAGAGTCGGAATTTGAACTCAGGTGCTATAAGTCCTTGGCTATTTTTATAAACTGCCCTTCTCTAGACCATGTCACTTTAAATTCCACACATCTACAATTAAATTCTTAAATCCCTATCTCCATACCTAAGCAATTCCTTTCACTTTCTGCATTTTTTAAATCAACTTGCCATTTTCTCATTTCCCAATATTGCTATCTTTAAGCATGAATGATCCAAGCGAAGGAGCTTTCAGGACTCTGTTTTACCTATGCATGTGAATGTTCACCCAAAAAACTCTACAACCCTTAATGAAAGTTGTGCTTAACTTAGCATGAAACATGGACATGAACAATGCTTTCCTACAAATGAAATTGGATTTTAAATATTGAGCCAGATTATGTGAGATTTGCCTGTGTTCTCTTTTAGTGGCTTTCTAGAGCTCCATCAGACATGTAAACTCTAATATTTTGCATGAAGAAAATACTCCATACATTTTCTTTCTCCATAGCAAAAGTTTATATGAATGAGAAATGCCTCAATTTAAGATATTTCTAATGCAAACTAGATAGAAGTTTAGTTATTGGGATGGGGAATTGTTATCACTAAGAAGCTTAAAATAATTCATATTAGAAACATTTTTAATCATCCAAGTATATTTTCTCTCTCACATTAGGGCATACACAGGTCTTTTGCATAAGGCAGATCAACTACCTGTGCATTTGGATGATTTTTCCATTTTTGTACATATATTTTATTTTTTTAAAAAATTATAAGTACAAATATGTAATGTTAATATTCCTTGTGTGAAGTAGGTACATGTAAATAACATATCTTATTTCTTTTTGCCATCTTCCTTCCTTCTTCTCTCTCACTTCTCCCTCCATCTCTTGATCCCATTCCCATTTGACAAAGATCTATCTTCCTGTTTTCTATTATTTATCTTTTATTTTTCTCTTTATTTACAATTTTCTCATATAAGAGAAACCATGTGATAGTTAAGCTTGTGTGTCTGATTTATTTCACTTAACATTGTGGTTTATGCATCCATTTTCCTTCAGACGACTCACATTTATCTTTATGGCAGCATAATACTCCATTGTTTTTAAATACCACATTTTCTTTATCCATTCATCTGTTGATGGACATGTAAGCTGGTTCCAAATTTTACCTAGTATGCATTGTGCTGTTATACATATGGGTGTGCATATATCACTGTAATAGGATGTCTTTAACTCTTTGGGGAAGAGACCTAGAAGGGGAATAGCTGGGTGAAAAGGAGTTTCTAGTTTTAGATTTTTGAGGAAGCTCCATACTTCACCAGCCATTAGAAAAATGCAAACTAAAGCAACATTAGATACCATTTTACCCCAGAAAGGATGGCTATCATGCAGAAATCAAATACCAACAAGTTCTGGCAAAGCTGTAGTGAAAAAGGACCTATTGTGAATATATTTTAAGTTTCCAGTAGATGTCATAGTCACTTTCTCATCACTGGGACACAATTCTTTACACCTGTGATTTAAATGAGGAGAGGTCTATTTCGCAGTTTGTGGAGGTTTTAGTTCATAGTCAGCTGGTTCCAAGGCAGGGCAGTGAGGCTGAGGAGGCAAAGAAGATTAATGGAGGGAGGAGGGCAGGTAGATAGACCCTTCTAGGCCATGACCTCAGTGATCCTCCTCTTTCAACCAGGCTTCACATCCCAGTATGACATGTAGCTTTACTCACTTCATGATCCAATCACCACACAAAAATCCCACTGATTCACTCACAAGACTTTCTGATATTATTGTTTAGATATAAACCATCATAGACTAAGGCAATCTTTATAGTTTAGCATTATTAGAAGAGCACAGTAGAAAATAAGTGAGCAAAAATACTAAGAGTATGTTAAGAAAAACTCATCTCTGTTCTTGAACTCCAAAAGAGAGCTCATTCACCTACAGTTTTAAAATTACCCCAAATTCTAGAAACAATACCATTCTATATAGTAAAAGGAATTTAAGTAACTATTGGCCGATAGCTTAACATCAAGATACTTGTTTTCAGAATACCTTCTGAAATTTTGTAATAACTGTACCTTTTCTTGCCTTGTTTTCTATGATAAAATTAGTTTCTACTTTGGTCTCCAATACCTGCATCTCTGTCCTTATTTTCTCCCGTGTTTAATCATTGGCAAGTATTGCACTTCTTTTGAAATTATATTCTTATACTTTATTAATCAAAATAAATATTTGCAGATATTATCATCCAGACCTAGAATTTTATTCCCCATGAAAAGTGCTATGTGATTTCTCTGGTGTGTATTTATCTGCCCTGACCTCAGAACTGCTGCATTTGGTCTAGCAAAATAGGCAGTGCGGGCTGGGGATATAGCTCAGTGGAATAAGTGCCTGCCTGGCAAGCATAAGGTCCTGAGTTCAATCCCTAGTGCTACCAAAAAAAAAAAATGTGCATTGTGAAGTCAGTGGGCTGCCACTGTGTAAATTGTAGTGTGAAACCTGCTATTTAAATACTGCTGACAATGATACTAAATGCAATCATTTTTAATCATTAAAATTTCCCCCAAAATTTAAATTGTTAGAATGAAAAAAATCACAAAATTGAAGGATTTATGAAACAGCTTATTAGAACCGTTCTAGTTTTCACTCTGATCACTTGTGAGCATATAAATACATAGGAAGCATTGGAGGCTCATAGTGTTTTTCTCATTGCACTGATGTTTGTAAGAAAACTTTTAAATTTATAACATCAGAAGGAAGAGAAAAATATATATGTATACAGAAGGATAACTGGGATAACTGTACAGTTGATGCTTAGTGGTTTATTGAAAGGAACAGTTGAGGTTTTATTTTTCTGACTAATTTTGCATGCTTATATCTGGTAATCTGAACAACTAATTTGGAGACAACAATATACAATGTAGCAACCACTGTTGAATTCCTATCATCTTGTTTGGTGAAACTCTGTATGGTTTATAATTTTTTTGTTTTTATTTTTTATTCCCTTTAATGGTTTGATCAATCTTGCATTCTTACATCTGTTAATCTGAGCAACTTCGCTGAAGAAAATATATGTAATATAACAACCACTGTTAATTCCTATCACTTTGTTTTGCGGTACTGGGGATCGAACTCAGGACCCTGCGCTTGCTAGGCAAGCGCTTATTCCACTGAGCTATATCCCCAGCCCTATCACTTTGTTTTGAAACCCTGTATCTTTCTTGTTTTTACTTTGTTTTGCTTTGTCTGTGTTATTGGCATTTTGGTATAGTTCTTTTTTATTGTTTTTAAAATAAAAATATTATTAAGGTTGCTTTTTATTATATATATATATATATATATATATATATATATACATATATAATGTATTGGGAATATTTTAGAATAAGAAAAGAACCTAAAAAAATTACAGTATTTCTGTAATTTCACTTAATAGAATTGTGGACTTCTCTTCACAGAAAAGAGTTTATTTGTTTATATATTTAAAATTTTGGTTAGGTTGCTTTTACATGGTCATTCTGAAATTTCTTTATTAAAAAAGATGAATACTTGCAATAGTTGTCATGAGTAAGCACATTATCTATACATCAGATAATTATAAATCAAATGCTGTGGTTTTTCCAATGAACTCCTTTGAGAAAAATGCAAAAATTTTGTAAAAGTGTGATGCAAATCATTTGTTAAATTGCATCAAATAAAGTTTCCAAGTGTAGACATAAGATGAACATAATAAATCAGCATGTTTGCAGGTGAGCAATCACTGCATGCTTCTTTGGATTTTAGGAAGTTCATAACAGTGGATCATAGATTTATTACAGATGCCTATTCATTTAATTACCAATCAGGAGTTCCAAAATATATTTAAGGGCTCTACTTCCAAATGTTTTTAGTCTCAATTAGTTTAAAAACTCATTTCAGTTTTTTTTTTTTAATGTGGCAGTGAAATTCAGGGAACAGGTAGGCACATTTTCATTGACTATAAAGATAGTAACACACGTGGTATAATTTTCTCACCTCATGTAAACTGCTCGTTGGCAGAACACTTGTGATTGCATTGTGTTTTTGCAAAGTATTGCTGATCAATATTGGCTAAGAGCACAGATTCATAGCAAACATTTTGCTCTGAGGCATATAATTGAAATATGTAGTTCTGTAGCCTGATTACTATAAATGATAATCAGAGCAGAGCTACACCTCAGACAGCAGTGGGAACACCAGTGAGCTGCTGCCACCACCCATACATGAGCTTGGGACCAGACAAAGACCTGGACAGCTCTAGGGGCCTGGGGTCCACTCTCCGCCCCTCCCATTCTTCCCCGTTCCCCTGTCGGAGCAGAGCTGCATCTTGGACAGCTTTAGGAATTCTGATGAGCTGGACCCACCTCTGCCCCACCAGCTTGGGAGCCAAGGGGAGCCCTAGGCAACCTCAAGGGACTTGGGTGCTCCTCCCTGCCCCCACCCCACACCCTCAGGAGAGCTAAGCTGAAACTCAAACAGCTTCAGGGGACTCAGTGACTGTGTACCTAACCCTCTACTGGTTTGGGAACCAGACAGGGCAGTGGCAGTGTATGGGGACACGGTGACCACCACCCACCCACTACTACACCCCAGTGGAAACAGGGATGAAACCTGGACAGCTTGGGGAATCCCTGAGTGGGAACCAAGCTGACCCACAGGAAACTGTGGGAGCATTGAGGATCACATCCTGCTTGTACACACCATTGAGGGAGACATACCAAGCACAAGGGACCTTTGGGTCCTTGCCCCTCTCCTATGACAGCACCCTGGGAGTAAGGCTGAGCTCCAGGGAACCTCTGCGTCTCTGAAAATGACAAAATGAAGGATTAAAATGCAATCTCAGACCTCTACCCCTCCCAGAATAAGTCTAGGAGGTATCAACGCAGATGAGCTTGGAATTTCTCAGACCTTTACCTCTTCCAGAATAAGTCTAGGAGGTATCAACACAGATGAGCTTGGAACACCTGGAATTTCTGAATTGATAGCAGATGAAGTAAAGAAACAGCTCCATCAGGCCATAGAGAGCATTAGATCTAAAATAATACCTGAGGTAAAAAATGAACTGACTACAATAATGAAATAATTGCTTAGCACATGTAAAGAAGACATGGAAAAATAATAGAGGAGCATAGTAAACTAATGGAAACCTTGAATGAACAGTATAGGAAACAACAGGAATGCATAAGGCAGATTCAAACAGATATCTAGGAAATTAAAACTCCCATCAAAGGCTGGCAAAACTGCTTGAACGAAGCTGAAGATGGACTTTCATACCTTGAAGACAGCATTGCTTGCTGTGAATGACCATGAAAGGAAGGATCTTTTTAAAACAACAAGAAAACAAGAAATAACAATTTAACAGCTGCAAGATGAAGCAAAGAAAAGTCATGTAAGATTGATAGGTATCAATGAAACAGCAGGTGTCAGCACAAATGATATAATAATAAGCATAAAATTGGTGAAACCACTGTGGAGATCAGTCTGGAGATTCCTCACAAAACTAAGAATGGAAGTCCCACTTAATTCAGCTATTCCTTTTCTGAGTATTTTTCCGGAGGAATTAAAAACATCATACCACAGCGATATATGTGCAACCATGTTTACAGCAGCTAAATCTTGGAAACAAACAAATGCCCATCAACTGAGGAATGGATAAAAAAGATGTAGTATTTTTATACAATGGAGTATTACTCAGCTATAAGAAAAAGATACTCTCAAGGCTTTTATAGGTAAATGAATGCAACTAGAGACCATACTCATAAGTGAAATAAATTGGACTCACACAGGTAAGTATCACATTGTCTCCCTCGTGTAACAACATGGAAGAGTAAATACAACCCAAAATGCACAATAGATAATAAGAAAGGGAAAGAAACTGCTCAAAGGAAGTAGCAACTGGGATGAGGGAAAGAAGAAAAAGTATATATGGTATAACTGCACTGGTGGTGTCAGGTGATTTGTTGGGAACAGTTAATGTTTAAAACTGTTTTTTCCTACTATTTTGACCAATTTTACATGCTTGTATCTGGTAATCTGAGCAATTTATGTGAGGACAAAAATTTGCAGTATAACAACCAATGCTGAATTGCTACAATCCTGTCTAGTGAAACTATGTATTGTCTCTAATGTTCTTATTCTCTTTAATGATTTGATCAATCTTCTATTCTTACATCTGGTAATCTGAGCAACTTCATTGAAGATAACAATATGTAATATAACAACCACTGTTAATCTCTATTATTTGGTTTAAAACCCTGTAGCATTTCTAATGTCCTTGCTTTGTGTTGTTTGTATTCTGCTTTGTTTATTCTTGTACTATTTTCTTTAAAATAAAAACTATAAATGATAATCAATATCATCCTGTCTTTGTTTAAAGTTTATTAAGTGGGATGGGAGTCACAAATATCTGAGATCTTTGCTGCTTCAGTGACCAGGCTTAGTACTTTTATCTCTCCAGCTTCCTTCTGTAATTCCCCAAAGACAGCTTTATTGTATTATCAAATTCTAGCTAGCTTGCTTCATTGCAGTTTATGATTTTGAAGCAATAGCATACTAAGGTAAATTTGATGGTATGGAAAGAAATACCATGAAGTTCTTTCCTTTATTTCTTTGTAACAAAACAAGGCAAGGATATTATTTTCACTGCCAAAAAATTTTATTCTGAGTAAACCCTTTTTGTCTTAGTAAGTGGAATTATATCAGAAGAGGATGTTTACTGCCCAAAGCTAGAGTTCTCTGCATTTTATTTGATGATATTCACAGAGGAACAGTTTACTAAGCTATAACAATACTCAGAAACTCCCCTTGGAAGTAAATGACCTTGTAATATTTTTTCATCAGTTAAAGTGATCTAATCCACTGGTTAGTGTTATTATAATTAAGCTGGTATAATAAGAAGAGTCCAAAATGCACTGGTTGCAATATGAGAGAACTAGTTTTCTATGCCACAGAAAAGTCCCAGGTGGTCAAGGGCAAGTAGCTCTGTTCTTAAGAAGATGACCTGGAAGATGTACACTGCACTTCTCATACACAATTGTGCAAAATTTAGTAACTTGGGAATCCCTAACTGGAGAGAAGAGGGGAAAGATAGTTTCTAGCTGACTAGCTATGTGGTGAGAAAAACGGATACTAAGGGACATTTAACAATCTGCAAAATTTGTGTTTTTTGAGGAAGTATTTGTGAACATAGTACACCATATTAAAATATAGGAAAGAAAATTTCTGGATAAGGAGCTCAGTTAAAATTAAGTGAGATGCTGGGGATATAACTCAGTGGAATAAGCGCCTGCCTAGCAAGCGCAGGGTCCTGAGTTCGATCCCCAGTACCGCCAAAAACAAAAAAAATTAAGTGAGATATCAGTAGAAAATAGAAATTATTTGATCATTGGATAAGTACAATGATAAAAATAGAAGGAAATCTGTTTACTAAATTGGCAAAACAGGAAAACTCAGGAAGATGGCGACCGGGTGAGCAGCAAGGGAGCGAACCTCCTTAATAAACACCACCAGCTCGAGACAGACTTGGTGAGCGTGAATGCCGGAACCTCGGCTGGGAAGTTTAAACTGGGCGTATTTCTCTGAGATGCCGGGGGAGATGTGGTAGGGCGGACCAGGCTGCCGGGGCGAGACGTGGGAAA
>PVLD010034302.1:0-12824 GCA_004027595.1 Dinomys branickii | reverse complement strand
AGACCTGCCTCTTCCAACTAGACCCCACCTCCTAATAGCCTCCATAATCCAATGAACTTCCAAAAACCTTACTTATAAGCACATAAGGCTTCTGGGGAACATACTAGTATAAACCATGACAGGCCCCCAAAAGTTCATATCCATCTCATTATGCAACTTGCTATTAGTCCCTCTTTAAGAGTCACCAAAATTTTAATAGTTCTAGCATTACTGAAAAGTTCAAATCCAAAGTCTCCTCTGAGATTCAAGGAAAGCTCTTTGCTATGAGCCCTTGTAAAAATCGAAAATAAAGTTAAATGCTTCCAATATGCAATAGTACAGGGTAAAAATTTCCATTAAAGAGAGAGGAATAAGGGAATACAAGAGAATTGGAGCAAAACAAGACTGAAAACCAGCAGGGAAAACATTAAATTCTGTAACTCCATGGAGGAAAGGAAATCCTGTATAGCACCCAGGGCATGTGTTGGTGAGATGCGAGCTTCAAAGGGCTTGGGCAGCATTGTTTTTCACAGTTGAAGTCCACAACCATGTGGACATCACAGTTTTAGCCCACATGGCCTCTCTCCAGGATGGCTCCACTCAATGCCAAAAGCTTTCCTCAGTAGATGTTCCATTTCCTAGTATTTCCAATTTCCTGGGGTTTCTACTACAGCTTTGGCATCACTTTCACACTTTTGTGCATTTTCCTCTCAGAGCACATTGAGCAACCTTCCACGCCTTATTTTTAAATCTGGCTGTAACTTCCATGACCCCACAAATCTTGCAATCTGCATGCATGAAAAAGGGGCACCATGGGAATGATGTCAAGGTCAGATGCATTGTAAGCAATACCTGAGCTCTCTTGGATTCCTGTGGTCACTGAGTACCTAAATCACTGAACTGGAAGAAACACTTTCCTAACCCTTCCTGAATAAACAATGCACCCTGGGGGCTCTCTTCTCAAAGTAAAGTCTTTAGAAGAAGTTTATGCTTTAATCCCTTGATCCTATAATGGGTGGGGTGTGGCCAGTTTCTGAGATGTTTTCAAGCCATCTTTTCTATCAGCCTGGTGCAACTTACTTGGCTTATTTTGAATGATGCTAATTTCTCCAGCAACGTATTCTTCCTGGTCTCAACTTTAGAAGTGCTTCTTTTCTGCTGAAATTGCAAGTTTTCTCCACAACTTTTGGGTCTGCTCTTTGTTCCTCATTTTCACTGTAGATCTGGTGAAAAACAGCCATCAATACCAATGCTTCCACCTGAACGTGGGGCTGCCTTGAAATGTTTTCCCATATTAATTAGTCCAGTACCATTAAATTCAGCCTGACAAAAAGTTTCAGGACATAGGCAAAATGAAGATAGGTTCTTTACCAGAATGTAACATGTATGGCTTCTATTCCAATTTACAATTCAGTCCTTGTTACCATCTGAAACCTGGTGAGCCTGGCCTTTACTGCCTACATTCCTATCAGTATTCCTAATTTTTGAGCCTGTACCAGAATTACCCATCAAGCTGTACTTACAGCAGTCTAGGACTTCACTAGCCTGCATCTTCAAACCTTTCCAAACTCTTCCCACAAATCAGTTCTAGTTTTCTGAGCCATATGATCATGTATGGTCACAACAATGACCCCCCTTATCTGGTACTAAGACTGAGATTTGTCACTTTCCTGTTGCAGGGACAAATTATTAGGCACAACACTTGTAACTTAAATGACAAGAGGGTTTTTTTACTCAGGTTTCATAAGGTTCAGTTCATGGTTGGTTGGCTCCAAGGCAGAAACAACATGGTAAAAAGGCCAAGTAGAGAATAGCTGCTCCACTCATGTAGCCAGAAAGCAGAGAGAGAGAAGAGAGAAGCCTCTGAACACATGACAATTTGAGAGTACATTTTGGATCTAAACCATAACAAAGACTAAGGTGATTTTTTTCCTTAGTAGTACGGTATTTACCTCTGTTAGGTATCTGGAGCTAGTACCTGCAGTTTTGTGCCATCTTGTTCAAAGTTTTAAATTTGAGATTTTCTGTAGACACATAAGATTCTTTACAAACTTCAGCTTCAGATGATGTAAGGGTTGATTTTATTTTTTATATCTTTACTTTGAACGCACAGACTAAAGGGGATTCAGGTACTTGTTTTTCTAGTCTCTTGGGGTCACAAGAAAGCAAATGAACATTTCTGCTGACGATTTCCCTAAGGCAAAGGCAGCTTCAAGTGTTTTCCTCATTTTTTTCTGGGTTCCTGCTCCCTCTAGGATCTCAGCCTAATAATTGCTCAATATGTTACTAGCTCTTCAACTATTTTAAGAAGATTTAAAAAGTAATCCACACAGCTTTATTAATTACATTGATGAGAGAATTGCTTCATATTACTTAGTTCAAATTTCAGAATTGGAAATGCTGAGATTTTTACTCATGTTCTTCAGGGGAGTTGGGAACTTGCTTTTGTTCCCTCCTTATCTTCACCTTTACTTTGGAACATGGTCAAAATTATGGGCAATCTTAGACCATATAGATGAGTACAGCCCTTGAGAGCAGGGAAGAACAACAAGATGAAAAGGGGGTAGGCACCTGGTGGCCTTGTTGAGCACAGCAAACATACAAATCTAAACAGTCTGTCTTTGGACAATTATGTGCAATAGTAAGGACCCACTGTTATTTTTGGACCTCTGTTCAACATAGGCTAACTCAAATTATAATTAAAAGAACAAGTTATTTAACTTCTGTGGTAGATTATTTTAAAGATGGTCCCAATTCTTCCCCTGACTTCAGGAAGACAGATGAAAGCAGGCTTGAAAGTTGCACGTGTATTTCTAATTGTCCAATGCTTGCTCTTGCACCTCTGCCTCTACCATGGCAAAATGCCTGAGCTAGCCTGCTTTAAAAGATGTGAAAAAGAGCCAACATGTAATATAGTCAATTCAGCTGTGGCCATCCCGTATCTATTGCACAGGTAGCTGACTCCAGATGCATGAGCAAGGCCAGCCAAGATCAGCAGAACCACAAGCTGACTCATACACTTGAGGGCCGTAATAAATTGCTCTTATAAGTCATAGAGTTAAGGTAAGGTTTTTTTCTTGCACAGCACTATTTCACGAGCTAATGATTACATAGAGATAAATATAATACTTACATCATAGTTCTATTTTTAGACTTAAATTAGTTCAAGTATTCTCCTTAGAACAGCCATAGGTACATACTCACACTTAGAAAGTATCAGCTTTTCATATTAAGGTTACAATTATCACAGTTACAACTGTTGCTGAGATCCACATTTCCTCCAACCAGGAAATCCTGTGATTAGCAGGTAAAACTGACACCAATACCTAAATCCACAAAACTTCCTAAGGTATTGTTATCAACTTTGTCCTTCTTTAATTCTCCCCCTTCATTAAATCTCACCTTTCAAATTTAGTGCCTCAAAGAATATATTACTATTTTCTTTTGAGTATTATTTTTGTCTTTTGAGAAAGAGTGTTGCTATGCAATTCGGGCTGAACTTGAGTTCACTTTGTAGCCCAGACTGGTCTCGAACTCACAAGATGCTCCTGCCTCAGCCTCTCAAATGCTGGGATTACAGGCATGCACAACCATACCGAGCTCTTCTGAGTATTATATACGTGAAACATTTGAATATTAGGGTGAGTTATCTCTGATTTGGCACACAAGGAAGACATAGATTGGGTGGTAATATTATTGTATCAAATTGAACGAAATTTAGTGGACTGAATTAAATAAATTTTCTAAACCTCAGCACATGTCTTCTTAGCATCATCTTTGTATAGTTTTACTACCTTTTCCTTTTAAATTTCTTCCCTCAAGGAATACTTCATTAAAAATAAAATTAATTTGACTTCCAGCAGAAATAGTAACCTATAAGCACACTTGTACTCTGCTTTATTCCCTGACAAGACATGTCCACACCACCCAGCCTCTTGCCCCAGTTGCAATGAACATTGGAAATGGAGACCCTCTGTTACTTTCTGGGCACCTTTGCCCATGTTTTTGCATGCTCAGTGTTTGCATGTTCAGAGAAGCCTCTAAATTCCCCAAACTTAGCAGCCTATTACAAATATTTATTATAGTTCTTGAGCATATGAGTGATTCTGCTGTTCTTGGGTGGATTTGCTCATGCATCTGGAGTCAGCTATCCGGGCATTAGATTTTGGATGGCCTCTGTGGAGCTCACTCCCCTACGTGGTGGCCCTCCTTCACATCACTCCAGCAGGCTAGCTCAGGGATTTTGCTAGGATAGGAAGTGGTGCAAGGGTAAGAAATAGGAAAAATAGAAATACACAAGCAAGCTGTTTCCAGTGGGTGTTCTTTTCTTTTCTGTATATCTGTAGGCTTTCTTTCTCTAAAGTGGCAGGCTCATTTCTTCCCTTTGTCTCCTCATCCTTACACAAATGACAGTGCTGTAAGAACAGGATTGGCAGGGCTTCAGTATCTGGAGAAATTTTTTTTCTATTATTATTATAATTTAATGATAAATTTCAATAATTATGAAGAAATAATGACATGTGAAAGCATGAGGACCTTCTCTCTTGCACTTTGGAATTTCAAACAGGAGCCAAGGCTGCAATTTGAATCGGAAACGGACCTTTTTCAAAATGTTTCTCTTCAATGTGTTGACTCATTTCTTCAGTGAGCATGTTTCCTGTTCATTGCTTTATCTGAATTAAACATTTAAAACAATAATTTACAGCAGATATGTCTCATGCATGCCACTTGCAAATAAAACACTTCTATAATAACTAAGGAATATTATTTTTAAGTTGTCAGGAAGATAGGAAAAAGTCAATGAGGAAATTAATGTAATAGTTATTAAGATGGAAACTTTGGCTTGGAGTGATGAGGAATTCTGTACAGCCTTGTTCCTTCTTTTAATTTCCAGATACGAACTTTCAGAAATGCCTGCATTGTGCTTGAATACAGTACTTTTGGTTTTTGTTTCTTTGTTGCTCTTGTTGTTTGGAGAAATTTTTACACTAACTTGATGAGGTTTTGTAATTAATATAACCAAAATGTCTTGGTCAGTATATGAGATTATTTTACCTTTTATTAGTATGAGTTTACAATACATAAAGTTTATATTCCTTGTGGAGGGTTGGTACATATACGTAGTAAACCTGGATTTTTAAATCTTCCTTCTCCCCTCCTTCCATCTCTTGATCATCTTCCCATAAGAGAAAACTTTCCCTACATTCTGTTATCTGTCTTTTATTTTGTTCCTTACTCATATTTTCAGTTTGTAATATAAGAAAAATTAGGTGATGCTTAAATTTGTGTGTCTGACTTAGTTTACTTAACATTATGGTCTCAAGGTGCATTCATTTTCCTACAAATGATTCAAATGAAACTGTGATTCCTCAGTGCTATTGCACTGTGCCAGTTATGGCAAGAGAACCAAGGTCACATGCCATGCTCAGAAAGAAAATGAGAATAGGGCTGGGGATATAGCTCAGTGGAATAAGCGCTTGCCTAGCAAGTGCAGGGTCCTGAGTTTGATCCCCAGTACAGCAAAAAAAAAAAAAAAGAAAAAGAAAAAAGAAAAAAGAAAATGAGAATAGCTCAGCAGTCCTATTTGCAGACAGTCAGCAGGCAAAACCAGAGCAGGCATACTCATGTGGGGGAAAATCTGAGGTTGCTATTATGTCTTCCAATACCCCTTTAGTCCATATTACCTACCATGTTTTATTATATTTCCTTGACGTAAATTGAGAGGAAATATGCACCTTTTGACTTTAACAGTCTATATTTTGTCCCTTCTCTATAATTTTGTATAAATTCAACACTAGAACATTTGAAATATAGAGAGAAAATGGAAAGCATACCTTTGGTGTACACACAAGCCTCTGAAAACTGGGTTGTCACAACCATAAAACATCTCCATGTGGCTTAGTGGAGCAATGAATAAATAAGGTGGGGTCCTCCATGCACCTGTTGCAGATAGAAGATCCTCATTTAGAAAGTCCATGAACTGCTCTCACCGGGGTTCATGTGTGGGCCCTTCCTGTGCGAACCCAGTGCTCACTGAGGTACAGGAGAGGGTGCTCCACCAGCTGTTGGCACTGCAGTTCAGGTGTGGGCTTCACTTGCACCCTGACCTCCTGGAGGTCACAGACAGATGCAGTCTGTTTTCGCTGATAGTGCCACCCATGTGTTCCTCCTGTGTGAGGCCTGAACTGACTAGAGAAGCAGAATCAGGCCAGCCACAACCTGCTGACAGCATGGTTCCCAGCTGAATGCTGCTGAGAGAAACAGATATTTCCTATCTAGCTCCTGGGGGAAGAGCAGACGACAAACATCCCTGCCGCTATTACATCCTGAGTCTCTGCCCTCCGTGTGCCTGGTGTAGACAGGAGATCCTCACTCAGAAGGCCTATGAACTGATCTCACTGGGGTCCACATGTGGGCCCTCCCTGCACATGGCCAGCACTGAGTCAGGTACAGGAGAGGGTGCTCCACAAGGTGCTGGCACCTATGTTTAGGTGTGGGGTTCACTTGCACTCTGACCTCCCAGAGGTCACAGACAGGCACTCTGTGCTTGCTGTTGATGTAGCATGTGTCAGAATCCTATGCACATCCTGAACTGGCTGGAGACACAGAATCCAGTGGTCCACAAACTGTTGACCCTGCAGTTTGTTTCTGAGTTTTCCCTGTATCCTGAACTGGCTGGGATCACAGGAACACTGGTCTGGGATTGTGCCATCAGTGTAACCAGATTCTGGGTCATACATGTGCCCTGAACTGCGAGAGGTCACTGTATCAGACCATCTGCCATCGACTGACATCAAGAAAACTAGGGTCAATAGCAACCCTTGTTGAACTGCCAGAGAAGAGGAAGACTTAAAACTCTATCTCCAGCATCAAACATAACAAGGCAAAGAACTAAAATGCAATCTCAGAACTCCACCCCATTCAAAACAAGTCCAGGAGACATCAACATAGGAGAGCTTGGTAAGCACACACCTGAAATTGCTGAAATGATTGCAATGGAAGTAAAGAAACAACTCCATCTGGCCATGGAAGAGATCAGACCAGACACGATTTCTCAGGCAAAAAATGAAATGACAATAATAATGAAAGAAATGCTCTGCACATCTAGAGAAGAAACAGATAAAAAAAATGGAGTAACACAGGCAACAGATGGGAACTTTACATGAGTAATATAGGAATGAATTAGAATGCATGAAACAGACTCAAAAAGATTTCCAGGAAATCAAAACTTCCACTGAAAGCTTGCAAAACCTCTTGAATGAAGCTGAAAATAGAATTTCAGATCTTGAGGACAGTATGGCAGCTAGAGATTGTGAAAGGAATGATCTCTTAAAAATCACCAAGGATACAGGAAAAATCAATCCAAGAGGTGCCAGATGAGGCAGAGAAATAATGTCAGACTAATAGGAGTCAATGAAACAGCAGGAGATGATAGAAATGACATAAAGAGAATATTTGCAGACACAGTAGCAGAAAATTTCCCAAGCATAGAAACAGAACCTGAGATACAAGTAAATGAGGCAGATAGAATTCCTCCTAGTCATCACCATAATAAAACTACACACTGACATATAATAATCAAGATCCCAGATCTCCAGCAAAAGAACAGATCATTAAAAGCTGCTACAGAAAAGAAACAGATCACCTATACAGGAAAGCCCATCAGAATCATGGCAGACTTCTCAACACAAAACATCCAATCGAGAAGAGCCTGAAGTAAAGTACTTCAGGTCCTGAGACAAAACAGTTTCCAACCAAGATTGATGAAACCTGCCACACTAATCTTCAAGTTTAATGGAGAAATACAATATTTCTACAACAAAGAGCAACTGAAGAACTTCGTGATTGCCAAACTATCCTTACAAAAATTACCAAAAGACATTCTAGACAGAGAAGAAAATGACCACATTCAAGAACAACAATATAAAGGAACCATCAAGATGAGCAAGCAATTAAACAGGTAGAAAAAACAAGAAACCAACAGCAAGTAAATAATATGACAAAGATAAACCAACACATATCACTTATAACCATAAATGTAAATGGCCTCAAATCACCAGTCAAAAGAAACAGACTGGCAGACTGGATTAAGAAACAAAATTAAATGATATGCTGAATACAGGAAACACATTTTACACCAAAGGAAATCCATAGACTGAAAGTCAAAGGATGGACAACAATCCTCCATGCAACAGAAAGGCAGAAAGAGCAGGAGTAGCTATTATATTTGGAGACAATGTAAACTTCAAACCAAACAATCATACTTGTTAGGGGAAAACTGCAAGAGGATAAATAAAAATCATAAACATGTATGCAGCAAATATCGGAGGATCAAATTACATAAGATAAATTTTAACAAACATGAAAATCGATATAATTAATAACATTATTGTATCAGGGGACCTCAACACCCCTTTGACACAGAGATAGGTGAACTGGACAAAACATCAGCAAAGAAATAACAGATCTGACAAAAGCTGTGAACAAATGGACTTAGTAGATGTATACACAGTGTTCCACCCCACAACATTGGAATACACACTTTTCTCAGCTGTGCATGTGACTTTCTCTGAAATAGACCACAATGTAGCCATTAGAGCACACTTACCTAAATTCAAAAGGACTGAAATTATCTCACGCATATAATCTGACCACAGTGCAATTTAATTGGAGATTAATGACAAAAGGAACTCCAAAAACTCCATAAACATTGAAGATTAAACAACAACCTCCTGAATGACCAATGGGTCACACAAGAAATTAAAGAAGAACTTAAAAAATACCTACAAACGAAAATGCAAACACTGGAATCTGTGGAATGCAAAGAAGTCAGTCCTCAGAGAGAAATTTATAGCGGTGAACACATACATAAGGAAAGCAGAAAGAGAACAAATAAATACCCTAATGCTGCACCTCAAACTTTTGGAAAAAGAAAAACATGTCAAGCCCAAAGCCCAAAGCCCAAATAAGGGAAGAGTTTATAAAGATCAGGGCAGAAATTAATTCAACTGAGAAAAAGAAAATGCTTCAAAAAATAAATGAATCAAAGAGTTGGTTCTTTGAAAGAATAAATAAAATTGGTAAACCCCTAGCCAATCTTAAAAAGCGAACGCAAATTCGTACAATAAGAATGAAAAGGATGAAATTACTACAGATTTGACAGAAGTTCAGAAGATCATTAATACTTTGAAAATCTTTGCTCGCATAGGATAGAAAACTCAGAAGGAATGGAACTAATTCCTAGATCAGTACAAATTACCAAGGTTGAGTCAAGAAGATATAAAAATCCTGAACAAACCACAATCAATTAATGAGACTGAAAATGTGATTAAAAACTTACTGACAAAGAAAAGCCCAGGCCCTGATGGATTCACAGTAGAATGTAACAAGCAATTCAGAGAAGATTTAATACCAAGACTCCTCAAACTCTTCAGCGAAATTGAAAAGGAAGCAAATATCCCTAATTCCTATCTGGAGGCAAGTATTACACTGACACAAAACCAGAGAAAGACCCAACCAAGAAAGAGGACTATAGGCCAATCTCCCTAGTGAACATAGATGCAAAGATACTCAATAAAATACTAGCAAATAGAATGCAGAAAATCATCAAGAAAATCATACACCATGACCAAGTCAGATTCCTTCCAGGAATGCAGGGATGGTTCAATATTCATAAATCAATTAATATTATACACCATATCAATAAAGCCAAAGACAAAAACCATATGATCATCTCAATAGATGCTGAAAAAAAAGTCTTTCAACAAAGTCCAACATGCATTCATGATAAAAAACTGTACAGAAAATAACAATAGATGGTCTTTACCTCAACCTGATCAAAGCCATCTATGACAAACCAACAGCCAACATCATACTAAATGGACAAAAACTGAAAGCTTTTACTTTAAAATCAGGAAGAAGACAAGAATGTCCGCAGTCAGCATTCCTTCCACTACATAGTTCTGGAAGCGTTAGCCAGAGCAATT
Organism: Dinomys branickii; assembly: GCA_004027595.1. Lineage (NCBI taxonomy): Eukaryota > Metazoa > Chordata > Mammalia > Rodentia > Dinomyidae > Dinomys > Dinomys branickii. Next base: position 2,859 of record PVLD010034302.1, on the reverse strand, counting down.
ACACAAGAGAGAGAAATGAAAGGAATAAGGATAGGAAAGGAAGAAGTAAAACTATCATTATTTGCAGATGACATGATACTTTACATGGAAGACCCCAAAAACTCCACAAGTAGACTCCTTGAATTACTCAACAAATTTAGCAGTGTAGCTGCATACAAAGTCAACACCCAAAAATCAATAACATTCCTATAGAAAAAACAAACACACTGAGAGAGAAATTAAGGAAACCATACTTTTTACAATAGCAGGCAAGAAATTGAAATATTTAGAAATCAATCTAACAAAAGAAGTAAAACATCTGTTCAATAAAAACTACAGTACTCTGAAAAAAGACATCAAAGAGGATTTCAATAAATGGAAAAGTATTCCTTGCTCATGAATAGGAAGAACCAACATTGTGAAATTTGCAATACTGCCAAAATTGTTGTACAGATTCAACGCAATTCCCATTAAACTACTGTTAGCATAGCTCACAGATCTAGAGAAAATATTCCTTAAATTCATCAGGACCCAGAAGAGGCCTAGAATAGCAAAAGCAATCCTGGGCAACAAGGACAACTCAGGTGGAATTAGAATCCCTGACCTGAAATTATACTACAAAGTTACTGTAATAAAATCAACATGGTACTGGCTAAAAATCAGATCAGAAGATCAATGGAATAGTCTGGAAGACACAGACACAACCACAAACACACTCAGTCACCTAATCTTTGATAAAGATGCCCAATAAACTCAGTGGAAAAATGATAGCTTCTTTAATAAATGGTGCTGGATAAAACTGGCTTGCCACCTGCCAAAGACTGAAAACAGACCCACGTCTATCACCATGCACCAAACTCACATCAAAATGGATCACATATCTCAATATTAAAATAGAAACACAAAATCAATTGGAAGAGAAAGTAGATAAAAACCTTGAAGACAAAGGAGTAGGCGGAGAGTTCATCAACAAAAGTCAAACTCCCCGTGAAATACTTCAAAGTATCAACAACTGGGATCTCATCCTTCTGAAAAGTTTCTGCACATTTAAGAAATCACTAGCAGAACAAAAACAAAACCCACAAATTAGGAAAAAATTTTAGCTGACTCTCCCTCCAACAAAGGTCTTCTATTGAGAACATATAAAGAATTAAATTACGTCAGCCCCTAAAGACCCCATCCAAAACTGGGCAAGTGAGATGAATATACACTCTCAGAGAAAAAAATACAAATGGCAAATAAATACATCAAAAAATGTTCAACATCATTAGTCATTCGAGAAATGCAAATTAAAACAACACTGAGATTTCACCTCATCCCAGTAAGAATGGCTAGCATTAAGAAATCAACCAATAACAAATGCTGGTGAGGCTGTGGAGAAACAGGAACTCTTTTCCACTGCTGGTGAGAATGCAGATTGGTGAAAGCATTGTGGAAATCAGTTTGGAGATCCCTCAGCAAACTACGTCTAGAGGTCCCATTCAACCCAGTTATTCCACTTCTGGGAATTTTCCCAAAAGATCTGAAAATATCATATCACAGTGATATATGTGCACCCATGTTCATAGGGACACAATGTGTAATTGCTAAATTGTGGAAGCAACCCAAATGTCCATCTACTGAGGATTGGATAAAAAATTTTTGGTACTTTAATATAATGGAGTAGTACTCAGATATGAAGAAAGATAAACTCGAAGTTTTTGTATGTAAATGGTCACAACTAGACACCACATGCATTAGTGAAATAAATCAGACCTGCATGTGTAAGCAATGTATTGTCTCAGTAGTGTAAAAACCTGAAAGTGTGAATAACATCTAGGAGGTATGATAGACATTGTGAAATGAAAGGAAAATTCTTAAAAGTAATGGGTAACTGGTATGTGGGAAAGGAGAAAGGAAAGAAAGGGAAATTGTGTGTGTGTGTGTGTATATATATATATATATATATATATATATGTATATACAGGTTAGCTAACAGTTGTACTACTGTCTTCTATTGCTTTACTGAAAGAAACAGTTAATGATTACTTGTTTGATCATTATTGCGTGTCTGTATTTATTTTCCTGAGAAACCACTTTGAAGATATCAATATGTATTACAAGAACAAATGTTAATTTTCTACCACTTTGTTGGTAACTCTGTATTGTTTGTATTGTTTTTACGTTATTTTGTAAATGGATGTCTCTTTTTTAATGTTTTCTTCCTTTATATGTAATATAAAAATAAAAAAGAATAACAAGAAGAATATTGTGAGTTGCATCAATAATTTATAAATAAAGCACTGAACAACACAAGTCAATTAATAGTAATCACTATAAACACTCTGAAGAAAGCATACATTATGATTCCTATTAGGGACACCTATCCTGGTTAAGGAGACAGTGGCTGAGTGCTGCTTAGGAAGGTCTGAGAAAAAAACCAGGAGAATCTGCATTTAATCTGTATGGAAATGAGAGCTGGAGTGTGTCAGACACCTGTGTACAAAGTTGATTCCAGGTACTGATGAGTTAATTGAGATGAACATTGACCAGTTCTGTAACTGTGAAAATGGGAAGCAAGATATGGTGGAACAATATAAAACAAGTACTTTACTGTGAATACTAATTTTAAAAACACTATCACATCCCCTTTTGTGCAAGTTTTCATAACTCTGTTCCAATTCAAATGCTCACTGTTATGGTTTGTGTGTAGATGTCCCCCCAAAGCCTCAGGCAGTCAGTTTTCTTCAGAGGTGGCTGAATATAGAGTGTGTGATTGATTTGTAGTGCAATCCTTGGATTAAGGGTGTTGAGATTAAAGTGGATGATTGCTGTATCAGTCTGCTTATTAAATTGGCACTGCTCTCACCCAGATAGACTGGCTACAATATAAAAGGGGCT
>PVLD010034301.1:0-12825 GCA_004027595.1 Dinomys branickii | reverse complement strand
TGGGGTTCTGAGCGGGATCCCGGAGCGCTGCCCGGTTTGGCGCAGTTTGTCCGAGTAGCACGTTCTCTGTCGGGTTCAGGAGCTGAAGCCGTTCTTCCCTCCACACTCGCTCTCTCGGCTGGTCGTCTTCTTCCCGGAAGTCCTTATTTCTGTCTTCATATTGCTATATTTCATTGTTTGGGTGGTAATCCTCTGGGAGGTTCTCTCTCTGCTGCCTACCCGGTCGCCATCTTCCCGGAAGTCCTAGAGCTTCTTTTTAATAACTTTTTATTTTACTGGTACATTGTAGATATACATAATGATAAAATTCATTATAGGGAGCTTGTACTTGTACATTATATATCTTTCTTCTTCTTTTTTCCCAATCCCCTGCCCTTCCTTCAACCCCACTTCCTCTCTTTACAAAATCTTTATTTCTATTTTTCCTTCTATTTTTTCTTGTCCTTCTTTCCTTTCCCCCTTTCCACCTCCCTTGTTCCCTTTCTCATTTGAACATTTTCTTCTCATTTCCAATATATATTGTACATTTTATTTCATAAACAAACTAAGGGTCCTAAATTTTCTTGCCCTGAAGGAAAAACAGAAACTTCTACAAAGGCATATAAATCAATCTGGTGTCAGACTTCTCTTCCATAAGAATGAATTTCAGATCATAAATAAATGTAAAATTCTTAAGGAAAATAATGCCAAAGTTAGAACCCTTGTGTTCCAATATATCAGCTATGTAAGTGCAAGTATGTTTCTCAACACAAAAAAATTAAAAATATTTCCTCCAGTATCTACACGTTCACCAAACTGATGTGGAATTTGTCAGAAGAAAGACATCAGGTAGTAAAGGCAGTTACTAGGACTTTCATGGTGCAGAACTTTTAGTAGGTCCTGACCACCATTGATTGCATAACTTCTTCATTCCAAAAATGGATTACTCTGCCAGCAGGAAAAGTGGCATGTGTCCCTCCCAGGATATACAAATGCAATTTTTTCCTCCTTTTCCTTTCTAAACCTACACAAAGAGTTTATAAACACATAAGACTTTAAGGAAACATCAAATACAAAATGGGACCTAGATGGGAGAAAAGGTCCTCATCTGACCAAAGATGTGGTCTGATGTGAGAAAGAACAAAATCTTCCAGGATAAGCCATTAGCAGTAAACAGGCTGGGGCTTTTCCATGGATAGAATTGCCCTAATGCTTAGATATGGGCACCTAAACACTCCCTAATACCAGATTAAGGAAAAGTGGAATTCCCAATTGATAACTGCACAAGAATGGGAAATAAGCAGAACAGATCAAAGCAAGAAGTCAGAGTTATTTGTGGTCTTCTGTATCTGTGGCTTCCTTATCAGTGGATATACCCAACATGGGTCAAAAATACAACAAGAAAGAATAGTATTTTCACTGAACATGGACAGACATTCTTCCCTGGATTTATTCCCTAAGCAATAAAGTATAATAATTCTTTTTTTTTTTTTTTTTTCCGGGACCGGGGATCGAACTCAGGGCCCTAGTGCTCAGCGGCAAGCACTTAGCCCACTGAGCTGTACCTCCAGCCCAATAATAATTCTTTATAAGGCAATTATATGGTATAAGGTGTCATATGTATTGAAACATGATATAAAGCATTTGGGAGAACCTATAAAGAACAACTTAAGAAATTCATGACCACCAAATCAGTTCTCCAAAATGCTCTGAAGCATATTTTAGGAAGAGATAAGTTAGACCACAGTTCCAAGGACACCAATAGAAAGAAGCCACCAGGCAGAGCAAGTGATTAAACAGAGAGGAAAGGAAGGGAACCGACAACAGGAAAATAACATGACAAGGATAAGTCAATCATATCAATTATAACTCTCAATGTTAATGGTCTCAATTCACTAATCAAAAGAAACAGACTGGCAAAGTGGATTGAGAAACAATATCCCACAATACTCTGCCTACAAGAAACACATTTAACTCAGAAAGAAATTTGCAGACTGAAAGTCAAAGGATGGAAAACAATACTCCATGTGACAGGAATCCAGAAAAAAGCAGGAGTAGCTACTCTATTAGCAGACAAAGTGAACTTCAAGCCAGCACTTATCAAGAGATACAAAGAAGGTCACTACATACTTGCTAAGGGAACAATCCAAGAGGAACAGATAACAATCATAAATATATGCATCAAATATAGGTGCACAGAATTAAATAAGATAAATATTAATGGACATGAAAAATCAAATAAGCACTAACACAGTTGTAATGGGGAACCTCAATACTCCATTGTCAAAAATAGATAAACCAACCAGACAGAAAAAATCAACAACAAACTATTAGGACTGAACCAAATTTTGAATAAGTGGACTTAGTAGATGTCTACAGAGTGTTCCAATCTATATTATCAGAATACACATTCTTCTTAGCTAATCTTATTCAATACACATGCAAAAATGTTCTCCAAAATAGACTACATATTAACACAAAGCACAGGTTTAAGTAAATGCAAAGGAATTGAAATTATCCCATGAATTATCAGACCATAGTGCAATGAAATTGGAATTAATGACAAAAGAAACCACAAAAACTTCATAAACACAGGAAATTGAAAACACTTTCCTGAACAACCAATGAGTCACAATGGGAAATGAAAGAAGAAATTATAGTCTCCAAAATCAAATGATAATGCCAATATAACATACCAGAACTTATAGGAAGCAGTGAAAACAGTCTTTAGAAGGAAATTTATAGTGGTAAATTGTCCCATCAGAGAAGTAGAATGAGCTCAAATAAACAACCTAATGTTGAACCTCAAGCTTCAGGAATAAAAACAAGTCAGACTCAAAGCTGATAGCCCGGAGGAAATCATAAAGATTAGAGCAGAAATTAATGTGACCGACACTAGAAAAACCACACGAAGGATCAAAAAGTTGGTTCTTTGAAAGATTAGATAAATTGACAAACCCATAGTCAACTTTATCAAAAAGAGGCAAGGAAGGACTCAAATCATGTAATTGGGAACGAAAAGGATGAAATCACGATGATCATGCAGAAATCCAGAAGATCATTAAGACCTAATTTGAGAACCTATATTCTAGTAAGATGGAAAATAGAAGAAATGGACAGATTCCTAGATACATGTGAATTGCCAAAATAATAAAAAAGATATAAAAAATTATAAATAACCAAATATCAGTCAATGAAATTGAAAATGTGATTAAAAACCTACCAGCAAAGAAAATCCCAGGTCCTGATGGATTCACTGCTGAACTCTGTAAGAAATTTAGAGAAGCTTTAATGCTACTACTCTCCAAATGCTTTAATGAAACTGAAAGTAGAGCAGTACTCCTAGCGTCACTCTAAGAAGCAAGTGTTACCCTGACCAAAACCAGAGAAAAATCCAGCCAAGAAAGACAGCTACAGGCCAATCTCCCTCACGAACACAGATGCAAAATTTCTCAATAAGATGTTGGCAAACAGAATGCAGCAAGCCATCAAGATTAAATGCCCTGCCCAAGCAGGATTCATCCCTGAGTGCAGGGATGGATCAACATATGCAAATCAATAAATGTAACACTAACATACCATAAAAACAGCACCAAGGACAAAAGCCATATGACTATGTCAATAGATGCCGAAAAAGTGTTTGACAAAGTTCAGTGCCCATTTGTGATAAAAATCCTACAGAAAATTGAAGGCCTTTATCTCAGTCTGATAAAAGCCATCTAGGAGAAACCAACAGCTAATATCGTATAAAATGGGGTGACCAGGCTCGCCAGGAGTGGTGGGAGAGTGGTGCAGAGACCTCCAGGCAGGTGATGGTTTAAGGTGAGAGGGGGGGATGCTTCTGTGGTCCAGCTTTGTTGGTTGTCTCACTTTTTGCCTTCTGGAAGCCATCCCAGCCGTGCTGGAAAAGTGAGCCCCTGACTGCAAACATGTGCACCCTCACACCAGCATTTCAAGCTCTCAGAGAGGTTTCTGAGACTGAAGAAAAAAAAGAGGTTAAAGAAAATGGAAAGCCAGTGCTATAAGCTACTGAGCCCGCAATGAAAATTGGTCACATTTCTGACATCCCATCAGAAGTGCAAAGCGCTTTAAAAGTGCACTTACCTAAGCAGGCATGTGTGCAGGGACGAACTATGGAGGCTCCTTCACCCCCGTGCATAAATCATTTGTGCGGCGTGGTGTGAGATTTCATAAGAGCAGGGAACTGAGGCAGAACATCGGGAAAACAGAAAAAGTGGAGCTGAATAAAGCAAGGAAGGGTAAGGCAGGGTAAGCAGATTGGGAGGGATTAACTGAGGACAGAGGTGCAGGTGCGAGCAGCTCCAGCCAGGAAAGGGACTTGGTAGAATTTGAGGTCTGTAAAATCATGTCACATAGATTACTAAACCACTGCTTGATAGCTGTTCCTAGTCTTTGGGTTTAGTTTAATCAACCAATAAATACTGAAAAAAACCTAGCCATTTGAAATGTACACAATAGGGGCACAACAACCAGGAAATGTCTAGCAGTTTACAATCACCAGGAGTAGCGATTCATGTGTACTCTACAATTATTTGGCACCTACGCTGTACATATGAATCTGCTGGAAAATTTCACTGCTTACTTGAGCTCATGTAAGCCAAACTGTTACCCTGGGCAGTTCCACTAGAACCTAAATACTCTGAGCATGCCAGGAGAGGAAGAAGACTTCCTTAAGGAAACACTTTCTAACCAAGCCTGGAAAAGCAGCAAAAATCTGTTTGGATAAAATAATTTTACACAACATATTCAAATTGTATTAACTGTAAAGGAAAAATATATCACTGAAGATACTTTTTTTCCTGCTTGATAGATATCTATGGGTGGGGACTACCATTTCTAGCTTACTAAATTACTTCCTAATCCTGCCTCTCCACACTTAGGGTGTATCTGAGCTTTTTGACAAAGCATATTTTGTGGGTTTAGAAATCTAACCAACTCAACGACTGGATTATGTTTGCTACTAGGAATGAAAAGACTATTCAACATGTCATATATTTTGTGTAAGTAAAATAAGACTGGGTGTATAAATAAATAACATATCTGAAATATTCTAGAGAGATAAGTAAGAAAAATTGTTACTTACCCTTGAAATAAGGAATTTCAGGCGTGAGAAAGATGGATGGAGGTACTTTTTCTATGTTACACTTTTCTATGCTACTAATGTTTTACAATCAGGGCAAGTTTCATATTTAGTTATTATTTTGAAAAGATTTTCTAAATAGTGGCACTTAGGACCAATTACATTTTTTCTTTTTGTGGCTCTTATGCAATGTAACCTAGTAAATGTTAATTTTAACTATGGATATTCAACTATAGCATAGCACATAATAGCTACTTTTCTTTACATGTGCTAGAAATAGGGAATTTTTTTCTTTTTAAAATATTAACTCTTGTTTAAAGTGATCTCACATGGTTCCTTGATTATTAATATTATGATTCCTGAAAACTAGGGCCAATATGATATTTAGTTTGGACAAAACCTTCAGATGCTCAAAGATTTTAGTGCAAGAAGCTTGAATTAAATTATCAAGTACTTTCAAAGTATAGGTGTGACTCTTTCTTCTGGGAGACCTTCTAAGACCCTGGTGAAAGTAGTACCAAGCTCAGAAAATACTATGTTTTTTCCTATACATAGACATATATAATCAATAAATTGATTTCATACATATTTAACCAGAAATAGGCACAATGAGAGTAACAACTGAAAAATAAAATAGAATGATAAAGGAAAAAAATTTCATCATACTAAATGGTCAAAAGCTGAGAGCTTTTGCTCTAAAATTAGGAATAAGACAAGAATGTCCACTGTGAACACTCTTAGTTAATGTAGTTCTGGAAACAGAACCCAGAGCAATTTGACAAGAGAAAAAAATAAATGGACTAAAGATAATTTAAATTATCAATTGCAGATGACATGATTATCTAAACAGAAGACCACAAAAATCCAGAAAAGGTGGCCCTGAATCAAGGCCAGTAGTTTTCTGTAGCTGTTGGTTTCAAGCAGGAGCCTAAAGTGGTATCTTTCTATGGTCTGTTGGCCATTTCAGAACTTTAGAAATGTAATGGTCAATTCACTAGAAAGTAACAAATAATAAATTTTACGAGAGGGCTTCAAGATGGCAACTGGGTAGGCAGCAGAGAGACAACCTCCTGGAGGAATGCCACTCAGACAAAGGAATATAGGAATATAGCAACATGTGAAGGACAGAAGGGAAAGAGGTGGGTATCCTGAACTCAGGAAGGATCTGAAATGGGAATTGAAACCCTCGGAAAGACTAAGCAAAACCTCTGCTGGAGGAAAGGATCGGAGATCCCCCTGGCGCAGTCAGCGGGGAGAGGAGAAGGAGGAAGTCACCGCTCCAAGCACACCCATGGCCCGTGCCCTTGTTCCAGCATTTGCAGCTTCAGCTTCAGAGGCCCACGCTCACGGAAGCCTCCCGACTCGGCCAGAGGAGAGCGGAGTTCCGAGAGCTGGTCCAAGGCTGGAGAGAGGAGGGCGCAGTCAAGAAAAGATGCAATGGCGGTCTGGAGCAGTTGTCGAACCCAGTGTGAGAATGAGAGGTTGCAACAGCCACTGGGGCAGAGTCCCCACCCTGCGGCAACCTTCCTAATCAGCGCCTGGAGAGAATCAATGCAACTAGTACACAGCCTACCATGCCCGGCTCTGCACCTGCCTCGAGGCAGTGGCCCCCTGCCTCTCTGTTGGGTGAGCGGCTACCGGCGGAGAGCAGCGGGGAACCTCAGCGGTGAGCCGCGGTGGCTCCCAGGAATCTGGTCAGGGAGGGGACGGGGGCTCCAGCACTGCAACGGGAGGGAGATGCAGATGGAGGTGGATTGCGTAGCTCCACGCTATTCTCACTCCAACATCACGCAGGAGGCACGAGCTGGGTTGCTGGAACTCAGCTCCCACACTGAACTCTCTCTGGGAGCACCTTGAGTCTCGGCGGCTTGAGCAAGCACCACCTGTTCCTGGCAACAATGAGATGAATCCATGCTCTTCAGGACTCACCCCAAACTGTTAATGTGAGCACCAAGAGGGTCTCCTTACAGCTTGCACATATGAACCTTGCATGAACCTTGCACGAACCTTGCATAGCAACAAATTAGATGAAAAGCAGCAGACTGGCAGTCTGAAAAACATCAACATACTCTATACAGCAGACCCGAGAAAATCCTCCAACTCTATTCTAGAACTAATCTTTAAACTCAGTTCATACCCTGAACTAACACAGTGAGAACAGGCTGGGGAGATTTCAAGCCCTCATACCAAGCATCGTAAGTTTGTCCAATGCCCAGCTTCAAGGGGTGGGGAACGGTAATACTGGAGATCAGGAGGAGGGATGAGGAGAAGAAAGGGCCTCTGGCATCAAGGCAATGGGACAGAGCTGAATGGGTCACCGAGGGCACCCCGATGGCGGTGCATGCCCCGCGGCTGCTCTGCTGTGGGCCCTGCAGCTGCTCCACTCAGGGCCCTGTGGCTGCTCCGCTGAGGGCCCCGCAGCTGCTCCGCTGAAGGCCCTGCGGCGGCTCCACTGTGGGCCCCACGGCTGCTCCATTGAGGGCCCCACGGCTGCTCTGCTGAGGGCTCCACGGCTGCGGGCCCCGCTGAGGGCGCCCCACGGACTGGACCTGCCCCCACCCATAGCTCGGCTGGGCGGTCTGCTGTGAGTATAGGTGCTTTTCCACCTCCGACCATGGCAGTTTGTATACACCCACGTATGCTATAGTATAGTCTGAGGTAGCTATATCTCTTCCCAAGGCGAGAGTCCAGGGGTATAGATAAACCCAGGAATACAGTTTTTATCACAGGGAAGATGACTGATTGAGTGGTAGGGCAACGGAGATGAGGCAGGAGAAAATTGAATGATCAAATGGGCCATCATCTGTGTAACTGAGTAACAAAGGTGAAGGTAACATTATGCAGGACAGCATCCAGAGTTGATTCCCTTTTATGTTCTCTATAATTTGTATTTCCTCAATCGTTTTTGTATTAACAGAAGCGAAGATAACTTTACGTTATGCAGCATCCAGTGATGATTCCCTACTATCTTCTCTATAATTTGGTATTTCCTTTAATGTTTGTGTGTTAACTAGTGTGAAGATGACATTATGCAATACAGCATCCAGTGCTAATTCCCTGCAATGTTCTGTATAATTTTGTATTTTCGATATTGTTTATGGCTTCTTCTGGTTTGTATGTCTCCATTCTTTTGTCTTTAAAATAAAAAAAAATCCAGAAAAGACTTCTACATTTAATAACTGAATTCAGTAGCATAGTTGGATACAAAGACAACACTCAAAATCAATAACATTCCTGTAAACAAATAACAAACTCATTGAGAAACAAATTAGGGAAACCATATCTTTCACAATAGCATGCAAAAAATGAAATAGGAATCAATTTAAAGAATGAAGTAAAAGAACTTACACTGAAGACTACTGTACTCTGAGAAGGGATATCAAAGAAGATATAAAGAAAGGAAGACATCCTTTGCTCTTGGGAAGGAAGAACCACTATAGTGAAAATGTCTATACTCCCAATGTTATACAAATTTAATACAATCCCAATCAAAATACCATTAGCATAACTCACAGAATTAGGAAAAAATACCTAAAATTCATTTGGAACCAGAGAAGACCTAGAATAGAAAATGCAATTCTGAGCAACAAAGGCAAGGCAGGGGCATCAAATTCCTGACCTGAAGTTATGTCAAAAAGCTACTGTGATAAAAACAGCATGGTACTGACAAAAACCCAAAACAGACCAGAGGATCAATGGAACAGATTAGAAGATGCAGAAACAACTTCAAACACACTCAGCTACCTTATCTTTGACAAAGGGACCAAACACCTTCAATGGAAGAAAAATAGCCTCTTTAATAAATGGTGCAGGAAAAACTAGTTTTCTATATACTAAACACTAAATTAGACACATACTGATCACCATGCACTAAACTAAAATTGAAGTGGATCAAAGATCTTAATATTAAAACAGAAACACTAAGTCTTCTGGAAGATAGATTAGGTAGAAGTCTTGAATACATAGATGTAGGCAAAGCCTTTTGAACAAAACCCTGACTGTATGGGAAATACTACAAAGAATCAACTGGGATTTCATTCTGTTAAAAAGCTTTTGTACAGCCAAATAAACCACCAATAGAATGAACAGAAAACTCACAGAGAGGGAAACATTTTTTGCCAGCTGTGCTTCACACAAAGGACTAATATCTAGAACATATGAAGAACTCAAAAAAGTTAGACCCCCAAAATTTATAGACCAGTCCAAAAATGGGCATCTGAGATTATTGCACACTTCTCAGATGAAGTAAAAACAGGAAATAATGAAAATATGTTTAACATTATTGATCATTCAAGAGCTGCAGCTTAAAACAACATTGAGATTCCATTTCGCCACAGAAGGAATTCCTATCATCAAGAAATTAACCAAAAACAAATGTTGCTGGGGCTGTGGGAAAAGGGGAAGAGTTAGGGAGAATTGCTTCTCTTTCAATTTCATTAAAGAGTGAGGAGTATTGGCATTTAATCTCTAAAGTTATTGTAGAATTTATCTGTGAATCCATCAGGATCTGAGCTTTTCTTTGTTGGTAAGTATTTAATTACATTTTCAGTTTCACTAACAAATATTGGGTTATTCAGAATTTTTAAAACTTCTGATTCATCTTTGGTAATTCGTGTGTTTCTAGAAATCTGTCCATTTCTTCTGTGTTTTCCATCCTATGCAAGTAAAGATTTTATATTAGGTATGGATGATCTTTTGAATTTCCACAGTATCTGTAGTGATTTCACCTTTTTCATTCCTTATTGCATGAATTTGAGTTTTTATTTCTTTCTTTTGATAAGGTTGGCTAGGGTTTATCAATTTTATTTATTCTGTCAAAGAACCAACTCTTCAATTCATTAATTCTTTGTATTGTTTTCTTAGTCTCCATTGTATTAATTTCTGCTCTGATCTTTATAATTTCTTCCCTTCTTCAGGCTTTGGGCTTGGCTTGCTCTTCTTCTTCTAGAACCTTGAGGTGCAGTATTAGGTTGTTTATTTGTGCCTGCTCTGTTTTCCTGATGTAGGAATTCACTGCTATATATTACTCTCTGAGGACTGCTTTCATTGTGTTCCACAGATTCCAGTAAGCTGTATTTGCATTTTTGTTTGACTACAGATATTGTTTAACCTCTTTAATTTCATCTGTGAACCATTGGTTGTTCATGAGGGTGTTATCTAATTTCCACTCGTTTAAGGAGTTTTTGCAGTTTCTTTTGTTATTAACTTTCAATTTCATAACACTATGGTCAGATAATATGCATGGGATAATTTCAATTACTTTATATTTACTTATGCCTGTGATTTGAGTTAATATGTGGTCTATTTTAGAAGTCATCTCGTATGCAGCTGAGAAGAATGTGTATTCTGATATTGTTGGAACACTCTTCCACTCTACTAAGTCCATTTGTTCACAAGTTCGGTTCCATTCTATTATTTCTTTGCTGATTTTTTTTGTCTAGTTGATATATCTCTTTGTGACAATGGGGTGTTAAGGTCCCCTGTTACAATCGTGTTAGTGCTTATTTCATTTTTCATGTCTATTAATATTTGTGCTATATAGTTGCATTCCCCCACATTTGGTTCATATATATTTATGATTGTTATCTCTTCCTCTTGCAGTTTTCTCCTAACAAGTATGTAATGACCTTGTTTATCTCTTTTGATGATTCTTGGTTTGAAATTTACATTGTCTGCAAACAGAATAGCTACCCCTGCTTTTTTTCTGGATTCCTGTTGCATGGAGGATTGTTTTGCCTCCTTTGACTTTGAGTCTATGAATTTCCTTTTGAGTTAAATGTGTTTCTTGTATATAGCATATTTCTGTATTTCTTTCTTGATCTACTTTTTTAGTCCATTTTTTTTTTGATTGGTGAATTGAGGCCATTAACATTGATGGTTACAACTGATGTGTATTGGCTTATCTTTGTCATGATATTTCCTGCTGTTGGTTCCCTACTTTTCCCCTCTTTTTAATTGCTTACCCTACTTGGTAGTTTCTTTCTGTTGTTGTTCTTGGAATTGTGGTCATTTTCTTTCTTTCTAGTATATCAGTACTTTTTATAGCAGAGGTTTGATGGTTATGAATTTCTTCAGTTGTTCTTTTTCACGGAAGTATCTTTTTTTTATTAATTTTGAAAAATAGTTTTGCAAGGTACATCAACCTGGGGTGGAATTTACTTTCTTTCAGGACATGAAATATCTAACTCTAAGCTCTTCTTGATTTTATTGTTTGTGTTGAGAAGTCTGCTGTGGTTCTGATGGGCTTCCCTATATAGGTGATCTGTTTCTTTTCTCTAATAGATTTTAATATTCTGTTTTTGTGCTGAACTCTGGGGAATCTTGATTATTACATGTCTGGGTGTAGATTTATTTTGCTTATGGCCAATTGGAGTTCTATATGCCTCACTTATTGCTATGTCAGATTCTTTTCCTGTGCTTGTGAAATTTTGTGCTTTACTTCTGCAAATAGTGTTTCTGTCATTTGTGTTGATTCCTACTTTCTCATTGACATCTGTCAGTCATATATTGTTGTTCTTTGGATCATCTTGCAGCTGTAAAGTTGATATTTCCTGGTTTCCTATTATTTTTATGAGTTTTTTTTTTTTTGTGATCACTAGCTGTAATACTGTCTTCAAGGTCTGAAAGTCTACCATCAGTTTTGGTCAAGTGCCAGCTTTCAGTGGAATTTTTACTTTCCTGGATATCTCTTTGAATCTGTTTCCTGCAGCCTAAATATTTCCTATATTGTTCATTCAAGGTTTACATCATTTTCCTATGCTCCTCTGTTTTTATCTGTGTCTTCTTAAATATGGGGAGCAATTTCATTATTGTTGTCATTTCTTTTTCTTTTTTAACCTGAGAGATTATTTCAGATTGGATTTCCTCTATAGCTGCACGGAGTTGTGTCTTTACTTCAGTTGCTATCATTTCAGAAATTTCAGGTGTGTGACTTCCAATTTCTTCTACGATGATGACTCTTGGACTGGTTCTGGGTGGGCTGGAGTTTGAGATTGCATTTTGGTCCTTTGTCTTGTCATTTTCTATTTCAAATAATTTTTATTTTGTTTTCCGTGGTGACCCTTGTGACTTTTGGTGATAGGTAGCTCTATCACTAGTATCAAGGCCTCGGGAGGAAAAGTGTTTTTCGGGGATATATTCTGTGTGTAGGAAGTTCTTGGTTTGTGTCTGTCCCAAGTTCCTACCGCCCCAATTAACTGAGGCTGGAATGCTGGTTTCTGTTTGTCTCTGTCCCCAGTCTTTTTATTTTATTTTATTTTATTTTATATTATTTTATTTTTATTTTAGAAACATAAAAGTACAAAGACATATTGAAAAACAGACACCAATTATCATAAAAAATAGTACAATCACAACTAATCTATAGACAAGGTGATATGGTCTCAACAGTGGTTATTGCTTTATCCATTGATATCTTCGAATTGTAAATGTATGAACCAATATACGGACATGCAAATTTAGTCAGACAGTTAATCCTCTCAACAACAGAAAAAACACAAAAACCAAAAATCCAAAGACAAGAAACAAAACAGGCATACAACAACAGCAGCAACAACATCAACAACAACAAAAAAAACACCGCTTGTTGCTGCTTTACATATTGATATCTTCGAAGTGTGTGTTCAGGATAACACATACAGATATACACGATTAATCTAATATCCTGTCATCGATTATTGCTTAGCATTAAGTGATATAATACAATAGTAGAACCATGTTAGCCCTCCTGCATATATGTATATTCA
>PVLD010034300.1:0-12826 GCA_004027595.1 Dinomys branickii | reverse complement strand
ATTCAGGTGTTGAGGGCTTCCAGCATTCCTTTTAGGAACAACATTCCTTTTCAGTGTCTCAACTCTGACCCATTCACAAGGAAAAAAGATAAATTTCTAGGACATAAAGAAATGCAGCTGTTATTTTTATTAGTGACAAAGTTATTGCAGAAATTTGCTTGAGTTTGATGGGCAATTTATTCCTATTATGGGTACCAGATGTACTCATATTTAACTGCTGCACTAGTGAGGTTTCTGCAGAGAAGCAGAACCAATAGGCGAGAGAGAGAGAGACAGAGACAGAGAGAGATACAGATGTTATTATATAAGTGGAGATTTATTATTATGGGAATTACCACATGAGATTTGGAAGTTGAGAAGTTCGTGGTCTTCCATCCTCAACCTGGAGAGTCAGGAAGCTGGTTAAACAATTCATTGTGAGTATCTGGAGTGTATAAGTCCATGCAGCAGAATAAAGATTTGCTTAAGAAGAAAGAATAATCTCACATTTCTTCTAAGCTTTTGATTTGTTTAGGTTTTTAAAAAAATCACATGCTGCACACCCACATTAAGGAGGACAATTTTTAATTCAATCTACTGATTCAAATTCAAATGTCATCCAGAAACACATTCACATACACTTCAGAAATAAGGCCTTATTAGTCATTTGAGACTCCCTCAGCCTAGTCAAACTGACAAGTAAAATTAGCTACTTCAACTGCCTGGTTACAAAAGCTCTAGATCACTCATAGGCTCTATACAAGAGAAAGACCTTTTGCAGCCTGTCAGAGCATGACATACAACCAATCTAGGCTACAGGTTATGCAAAGTGAGTCTGACAGTGGACAGGATTAAAAGGCACAGCTAGGAGAGTCCTTCTGGGAAACCATTAGAAGGAGGCATGGTATGGAGACAGGAGAGGCTTGTGGAGTGATAACTGCCTGGAGAAATAAGAACAGTGGGAGCATTGACAGACTTGACAAAGGTAGAAAGATTTAATAGTCAGGCCGGATATGTGAGATTAAGGATGAATGTGACTTGTCTGCATTGTTTTCATGAGATGAATCTTTTTCATTGTGTTTGGATTATAGTAGTACAGGTCAATGATGTTTCAGAGATAAAAGTCCTGAGAAGTTTGGAGGCATAAATCCACACAAACAGCAAATTCTTCCAGGATGATGGTTAGAATTGGATTGCAAACATTGTAATCCTCATATCAAAATACCCATTGAATGTTAGGGAGAATAGGCCTTGCAGTAACACAGTAATTAGAAAAGGTTAGATCATTGTTGAAAGTGGAAAATTAATGAGAATCGCTGGTGATTCCTTTGCCTCCACCCTTCTGCTTGGCCACAGAGAGAAAATCATATTTAAGGGAAGATTTAGCCATTGTAAAGAAAGATGAACTTATTGCCGTTTCAATTAATTTCTATTACTGTGTTGTGGTTGTGGTTATAGATAGATAGTTTTTCATAAGTGATCTCTGCATTTCAAAGCCAAAAGCGTGAAGTACCCCTGTCTTGGTTACTTTTGTCTCATTTCTGAGACTAAATACCCGATGCCCAATATTAAGGAAGGAAAGGTTTATTTAGCTCACAGTTTGTGGAGGCTTTAGTCCATCCTTGGCTGGCTCTAAGGCAGAGGGGCATATGGTACAAGGAAACTGTTCATAGCGGCAGAAAACAGCAAACGCAGAAAGAGCAAAAAGGGGGTAGCAGCAAATCCCTTTCCCTCCCTTACATTGTATGCTGGCTATCCACCCATACCCACACAGCCTGGTGCCCCCCCTCTTGCACAGATGCAGGAAGAATGCAGAAAAACATCACAGAGAAGGAAGGACATGCTCTTTCTACCCCAGGATGTAGAACTGCTGAGTCACTTAGCCAAGCATCTAGACTCCGCAAGTTGACATAATGCATTAACCATAACAACCTGGAACTGTCATGGATTAGTAACCTAAGAGGAGTAGGATTGATGTCAGCTTCCATCAGGCTTCACAATCAAGGTCTTTTAATCCAAAGAACACTGACTGGATAATTGGCACAAGAATAAGTACTCTTGTATGATCCTAGGATTACATGAAAATACATCTTACCTTTGTGTCCTTTCTCAAAAACCTTAGGTCCTTGCACAAATCTTATGTTTGAACTACAATGCCCCATGTATAATAGGAAGCATCAAATTCTACAATTTTGAAGATATGATGAACCTAGAAGTAGATCAAATAGAATTGAAAAAATACTCACATACGTAAGGGTTGAGTTGTTTGACTCCTAAAATCTTGTCCTTATTTGTAGCCTTCCTCCCTTACCCCATCTATAATTTTTATCTTCCAAATTATAAAATATATCAAAATTGAATGTAAGTTTTAAGGAGAACGTTCATAGCTAATAGTTTTTTTTTGTTTATTTTTTACCAAGTGGTGTTTTAAGTGCTCTGCATGTATGGGCCCATTTAAACATGCTTTACATGTGTTAACCTATCTTAAAATGTTTTGAGATAATTTGCCATTATTGTTCCTATTTGCAAATAAAGATAGTCTCCAATACTTTCAGAAACTCATCAAAGATCACAAGCAAGTGGTGGAGGTAGGATATAAATACTGAGTAGTCTTTCTCTAACAATTTGTGCTATAATGCTTTTCATAAATAACTATAATGAAATTTAATATATTCTTTATTTTCCTCAGGACTTTTTCATACAAAATAAAACAGATTTTAGTCCAAGTCCCTTCATCATATACTGCTTTCCAGTTATGTCCTTCCTGTACCAACCAAAAATAATCACTGTCCTGGCTTTTGTGTTTATAACTGCCATGCGCATTCCTGTAACTTTCCTATGCATGTGTTTATGTATAAATAATACATCAAATTATATTTGGCATACTTTAATCATTTGCTTTTAAGCTTGACATAAGGCTTTTGAGATGTAACCTTATTGATATAGAGAGACCATTTTTGTTCATTTTTATTATTGAGAGAGTACTCAAGCAAACAAACAGACTGTGCCAGTTCTGCTGTTTGTGGTCCTGTAGTATACTGCGTTGCTTAATGGTGTTCATCATTTCTCCTGCCTTCCTTACTCTTTTTAATATGTCTTTTTCAATGTCTCCCATTAGAGGCTGAATATTTTTCCCCAGACAGTTAAAGTTAGATCTGGCCATATGACTTCTTTCAGTGACAGGAATGTTTCCAGGCATGACACAAGAGGGACTTGAACTTGTTTCTATGTTTGAGTCTGCCCTTGCAATTCTGGCATCACTGTAAAGGGGAAAAATAAAGGCCCAAATTAGTCTACTTGGTCAAGAAGCGTGGTAGGCCCATAGAGCAAATCCAAACCAAACTTGTAGCCTGAACATAAGCCCAGCTTAGCCCAGATGAGAACATCCGTGCCTCTGCAGGCACCTACACGCATGCAAGTGAGAAAGAAGGCTGTTTTAAAGTCTTTGAATTTGGGGTGCTTTGTTATGTAGCCTTATTGCAGATGTAACTAATAGAGACAAACTTTACTTCCCATATTTCACTAATGACAACCATGCTGCTATAAATAATGTGTCAGTTTGGTTTTTTGGTGTCTTTTTAAGATAGAGTCTCACTGTGCAGCTCAGGCTGTCCTTGAGGTCACTTTGTAGCCCAGTCTGGTCTCAAACTAGCAATGACCCTTCTGCCTCAGCCTCCTGAGTGATGTGGTTATAGGCGTGTACCTCCATGTGCCACAGTTTCTTTGAGAATACATAACATTTGTACAAAATGCACATGCAGGGTGGGGTTGCTGGCTGATACACTATGCACATGTCCCACTTGCAAGGCACCATGTTAATTTTGTCTCTGAGGGAATTGTTACAAACACACCATGTTTTATTCTTCATTTCTCCACTTCATTAATAAAAATTAGTGTTTTCAGAATTTTACTTATCATTCTGAATGAGATGGAATACTTAATTTTAATTTATATTTCCAGATTTTTCACTTTAAATAGAAAAGAACAAAACCAAAATAACCAAACAAAGACAAAAACAAAACAACACAAAAACAATAAAAACGATACAGAATTTCAAAACAAGATGATAGGAAATTAACCATGGTTGTAGTACATATTGTTATCTTCAAAGTAATGGCTCAGATTACCAGATATAGGTATGTAAGATTGATCAAACAATCAAATATTAACTGTTCCTGTCAAGAAACCAATAGAAATTAGTAGAACAATTATTTTAGCTATCATATGTATGTATACACATATATTTTCCCCTTCCTTCTTTTCTCCTTTCCCTCATCTCAGTTGTTCTTTCATTTTGAGCAGTTTCTTTCCCCTTCACAATATCTGTTGTACTTTTCAGCTTTATTTACTCTTGCAGGTTCTTACACTAGGGAGACTAGATGATGTTTACACATGTGATGTGATTTTTTTCTCTTAGGAGTATGTGCTCTAGTTGCATACATTTGCATACAAAAGCTTCAAGTTTATCTTAGTGAGGCTGATCATACTGTCGTATTTATTGACCAATTAGGTGTGTTCCTATGCATGTTCCCAACCCTATCTTTGCCTATTTATCTATTTATTTTGCAAGATTTTTAATATTTTAATATTTCATATTCATTTGCTCTTATTTCATTGCTCCCATTGTCCATAATTTATTTGTGCCTTCCCTTTTCTTCTTCCTTCCTTACTCCCTTCCCTCCCTCTCTTCCCTTCCCCTACCCGTCTCTTCTGTTTCCTTATTTTGCCTGTCCTCCCCTTCTCCCCTGCACATTCTCTCCCCTTCCTTCTAGAAGAGGAGCCCAAAGACTTGTGCAACCACTGAGCTCCAGTCTCAACCCATGTAGTTTCCATTTTAGTTGATATTATTGCTTTATTTAGGGCAATACTTGGTTCACAAATACTTCTGTTCAAGAACAATCCGCTTTGCAAACAGAAGCCATGTGCAAAAATTTGCTTCCATTAACAAACCTAAAGTCAGGTGACCCACGTGACCTTGGTCACCTTCCCCAGAATCATGAAACTAATTAAGTTCACCAACCAAGGTACCCTCTTGAACTCTTTAAGGACATTCACTTTAAAATGTGTAGCTGAAGGGTTAGGGAAATTTTTCTGTAAAAAGATAGAAATTCAAGTTAATGTTTTAGGTTTGGTATATCAGACTGTTTTCCTTAGAACCTCTGAACTCTGTCTTGTATGATAAAAGTAGCCAGAGACAGTACATAAGAGAAAGGACTTTCAGGTGTTAGTAAAACATTATTTAATGCACTTTGAGATGGGTTAAACACAAGGGGATTGGATAACATTTTATCTAGAGTAAATTCATATTAGGATGGTTAAATTTTTGTATTCTCTTTAGAAATATGTCCTTTAAATTTTTTGGCATCCTATGATTTCTTTTCTATTATCTTAAAGATAAAAGATTTAAAACATCTTCACAAACACACATCATCCTTTAAATTTTGATTTCTCTTTAAGAGGAAGTCTTTTTCTTGTCTTTCTTTTTGTCTGTCAATTAATCTATCATCACTCTCTTTGTTTTTACTTGCAGGTAGGCAGTTGCCTCCACCGAGTCAAAATACCTCTGTCACAGTCAAATTCAGTAATTTTCTGTCAAATCTCTTTGCCAAAATGTGTGAGAACCTCTTTTCTATAGTCTATTTTCTGGTGTTATACATAATTCTACCATTTACCATATTGTACTCTTCTGTCAAGAGACAGAAATAAGGGAAGGAATTAAATGCAGTTTTCCTAGTATGCTTTCAACTCATTGGAAACAGGATCTTTCACTTCTGTATGCCTAGTGACTGGGAAAACTGTTTCCCAAGTCCCTGTGACATTTTTATTTTGAGTTTTAGAGGGATATGGATTTAAAAGAAACAGTAAAAGTGAATGGAAATATACTATTTAAAAGTTTCATTTTTCTAGCATTATACATGACCAACTGCACAGGAGAGAACTTCAAAACATATTTATAAGATTGTTTCTTACTTAGTAGTTGATAAGAATTGACCTGGAGTGAGTTCTTTAATGTGTATTCTGACAGATTCTCTTAAAGTTAACACAAACAAAACACTTCTTTTAGTAATAAATAACAACAGTTATAACTAGTAATGATTGCACATACACTTTATCTAAACGTTATTTAAGAACGCTTGTACACAGGAAAATCATGAAAGTAAGGTAAAAATTTTAAAGTCTTAGAATTTCAAAGTGACTAGCACTGAGGATATAATTGAGAGATTTGAAGGTATATTGCAATGGGTTGGGTTTTGTTTTCTGACCTAAAATTTAATGAAGACATGTTTGTATGAAGTTGATTTTCAATTTTTTATTATCTGTAATTGCTCATAATGTGTATTCTTTCTTTGCTTTATTTTAACATTGTTCAGTGAAACTTGTCTATTTTTAAAGGATTTTCACATTTTTATTTTTATTTTATATTTCTTGAAAGGTATGTCACTTTTCTTTTTCTGTCTTTCTCTTTATTTGTAAGATAAATTTGGCACCATCATTTTATATCAATTATGATAACAGGTAGAGACATTTGTGCATGATTTAAGAAACTAACAAAAGTTATAAAATGATATTACTCTGGAATTTAGCACTGCCTCTTATGTTGCCCTTTCACTGATTTTTGCTTCAAGTTATTATAGTACATAGAAGGTGTGCACATAAGCTACGTATCTCTGAAGGAAGGGTAAAATGGAGAGTGTCAACGTGCATATTCACCATCGAATAAGCCCAAGAGTTTACATCAGACTATCTTGTGCATTTCTTATATTTATTTTTACTTGTTCATTGTTTTTTCACATTTATTTTAGTTCTCATATTTTAATTTTAAGCAAATGTTTTTAGCTGTTGAAAGGGTGATAAAGCTGATATCCAGATGCTGGAGAGCCTGATAATTGCTCATAAGTAAGAAATCATGAAAACAGAAGCCACTGGGAAACACCATTTCTCCCTCAATTCTGTGCAATTGCCTTGAGGTGAAATTCTTTAATGCTGGAACACTGCACTGCACTCAACTAAAAGTAGACATGATTTTTTTTGGTAAATCAAGATCCAGTCAGGGTCTCTCCTGCAATATGTCAGAGGAATGCCAAGATCCAACCTAAGTTGCTGTTGAAACACTGTTCAATATTAATATATATGGTATCACCTAACAGGTTAACATGTGGTTATTGATGATAAAACACTTAATGGAACAATAATGGTTAATGGCTGCCACATTGTAAAATATTTTGATAAAATATTAGTAATAATTATGTTTATTGAAGCAATGGGTTCTTTGCACAGTTCCAACTGTGAATGCTCAAAATGTGCAGTGTCAAAAACTGCTAATGTGTATCTTTATGTGGGATATATTACAGTGTACTGGGACATGATATGTTATCCTTTTGCATGAAGTTCTTATTCAGCTCACAAATAAAGTGTCTATTGATATTACTAAAGTATATTGTGTTTACCCAATCAAATAATTTTCTCCCATGGTACACTATGGTATGTCCTTTTCATACCATATTTAAATGAACAATTTAAGAATAAGTTTAAGAATCAATAAAAGGTCCTATGATTTTTACTTTTAAAATTACACCCAACTTTTTAGAAAAAAATGTCTTCAAGTTGCAAATGCTATCCTCTACACTTAATCTGGTACATCCCTTTCTTTTGCATAAGGGCTATTTTAGCTTTAGTTAGCTCCTCCCCCTTTACCAGCTTGCCTAGTGTCGAATGAGAACTTATCATGTTGGCATGTTAGGTATATAGAGCGAATATGATTGTGTCTTACTTTGGGCCTTGATTTAAGTTATTGCATTTGCACAATCTAGAGTGTTTTAGGAATTACATGGCACATAACATGATTTTACGTTGTTTTAAACTGGATATCTGGTTTCTAAAACAAAGAATTTATTTGAAACAATTTAGAATTTTCCTGGTGCAAAGTATATCATTGTTTGAATACCCTCATGGTTTTTCCATGTTTTATGGAATTTAAAATAATGGTGGCACATGCCCGTAATCCCAGCACTAGGGAAGCTGAGGCAGAAGAATTGTCGTGAGTTCAAGACCTGCCTGGGCTACAAAGTGAGATCGAGGCCAGCCTGAAATGCATAGACTCTGCCTCAAAAAAAAAAAAAAGACAAAAAATACAGGATAAAATAGTGAATTGTAAATAATGCATTTGGTTGGTGCAGTTCTAATTCCCAAATCTTAATCTTCAGAGCAGGAGTGCATGGAGAACAGAGCCACATCATAGCACTTTGCTCTTAGCGTTCCTTCTGACCAGCTTCAAGTCTGGATCACTGTGCAGTCCATTTTCTTCCTGAAGAACACAACACAAAGCTTCTTGTTTTATTGGGGTAGGATCCAATATGTTTCATAATAACCAAAGTGCATTCTGAGGTTTTTCAAGGAAGATATTACTAGAGCTTTAAGAACATTCTTAATTTGTCATGTGAAAAATTGGGCTTCATCTGGTATGTTTCTTCTTCTGTTGTGTAATTTTGAGGATGGTTTTAGGAATTGTAAACTTTCAAAATACGGTATTTAACTATATAGAACTTAATATTTGCACAAAATGTGTCAAATATATTTTGAGGAAAAGAATACAGCATTAGTTTCATTAGGAATAAAATACAAAACTGTTGTATCTCACCAAAAATATTTCAGAATGGAAATAATTTTTAGAAAATGTAGCTAAGTATGGTGATTTAGGGAAATGTTTGTTTCAGGTTGAAGATCAGTTCAGAAAATGCTTGTTTTCAGTTGAGGTTCAATTTAATTTGAGTTGGGAATTGGTAGTTATAATAATGCGTTGAGTTATGTCCCTAATGTGAGCAACAGTTAGAATACTAAAAGTTGTTGTTTTAAGCAATTTCTGAACATTAACAGAATTGTTTCAAAGTAGAAAATTGGTGTTGCTGCCTTTAAGAATCTTATGAATGTAAGACATTATAACATGTCACATAACATAGAAAGGGAAGTTCAAAGAATTGTAG
Organism: Dinomys branickii; assembly: GCA_004027595.1. NCBI lineage: Eukaryota > Metazoa > Chordata > Mammalia > Rodentia > Dinomyidae > Dinomys > Dinomys branickii. Next base: position 3,866 of record PVLD010034300.1, on the reverse strand, counting down.
CAGATGTCTCATGTCAACTGTTGCTCTTTGCTACATGTGTTGTATTTGAAATTTTGAACAACAGTTTTAAAAGGAAACATTCTATGACTGAAAAAAAAAAAGCCAATGAGTGTTATAGCAAGATTTTTCTCCAGAGGGCAGTAGAGAATAAAAAATGTGTCCCCTAGCAGTGTATATGCAATGTAATTATGGAAGCCAGAAGAAAATGGATTTTATGAACCCAAGCAGGAGTTCTCTGCGTTTAGTGTAACCTCCTGGGATTGTTTTTAAAATGTCAGTCAGAGTGTCCATTCAAATCTTCATCTGGAGGCCAATAACTGCTTTCAGCCATGTTTCACTATTTTCATTTACAACCTGTTTAAGATTTTAATACAGGTAATGTGATTGCTGGGAAAACTCAGTAAAATTCTCTATTTTTCAAAAGCGCATCCCTGTGTGTGTACATGTGCACACGTGAGCGGGTAGGCTCATGTACACACACATCTCAAGCTGAAGAGATAAGCAGGTGTTTGCACACCGTTACAATAATACACTCAAGCAAGTAATATCATGAAATAGTGCGAGTAAAAGCTATGCACTGAGTATCTTCTAAGGGGCAGGAACTGTGATAAGTCACTTATATATTACGCAGCTTTCAGCTTTATAAGATAAGCCCATTTTTACAGATAAGGCAAGTGAATCTCAGTAATTTATCCAGGAACTGCGAGCTCAAAATGGCTCATGTTGATATAAAAACATATGCTCTTTTTGTTATTTTCACCTGCCACTCCATATCCGTATTTAGTACAAGAATTAATAATTATTGGCTAGAAACACATTTGATAATCTTATAAGTGTTTTCGTCAACAACTGTTATTTTGAAAGAGTCTCAGCTTCTGTTTAAGGAAGACTTACTTTTACCACTTCAACATTCAGTCTGTACTTATTAAAAATCACATCTCCAGATTAATAGATCTCAAGAGGCTACCTTGCTCTACTCCTGAAGTAATTCTGGTCCCATAGAATAAGTTCTTGTGTTCAAAACTTAGATCTGGTTGTGCTGCCTAGGATTAATTGAGTCACAGAATGAGATGTGAAAAAACTTTTTGGCTGAAGAAAGAAACCAAAAGCCAACTTCATCTTTCTTTTCACTTTACCAAATGTTACATGCACACTCCAGAAAGGAAATAGACACAGAATGGATTAAATTCAGAAATAAGATTCTAAAAGATAATTGAGAACCCCTAAACAATATGTGAGTTAAACTATAAGATAACCAGTACCAATAAGTTCTGTAAAAGAATCATCAGACCTTAACATAACAGACTGTTTGACCTTATATAGACCATACAGTTCACCTTCTCTAACATCATCCTTTTAGAAATATAGAAACTTGGCTGCAGATATAGCTCAGCAGCACAGTGCCTGCCTGGCAAGTGTGACGTCATGAGTTAGATTCTGAATACAAAAAACAAGTGAATATAGAAGTACAGAAACTGGCCAACAGAGAGATATCAGATTGCTGATATGTTTGCCCTATGTCTGGTGCCCATATCAGGGTAAATGTTATGACATCATTCCATAAGAAATATCACTTAGGTGGCCTTGAAAGTGCACCCCACAAACCTGGATTATAATTGTCAATTCGCATATTACTAATCCAGATATGTGTGTAATGGGTTTTGGAAGACATTCCTTAACTAGGATTTATAAAAATGCTAAGATAATTGAGAAGAAAACAGTTTTCCTATATCAGTTTATCATTTCCTTTCATCAAGAACTGCCTGCATTCAGAGGAAGCTCTGATTCCCTTCTTTTTCCTTCTGTCTTTGTCACTTCTTTGCACAAATACTGCTTAGCACCCTTTTCAATTCCATAGGTGGGGTTTTCACTGGCTGTCTTTGAATGCTCTCTTTCCTCTAGCAGGACCTTCATTACTAAATGCAGAGTTTGTCTGTTTGATTTTCTTCTTCTTTCTTTTTCTGTATCAGGAATTGTTTAAAGTTCAGATTTGTAAATAACAACTTACTCTAAATTGATTCTAAGAAGGCTCTATGTTCTCCTAAATTGGATTTGCTGGACACTTTGTTTACCCAGGAAGTAGTTTCTCTTTCTATGTGCACACGTCTGTCGAATTCTGCTCCCCTAAATGATTCTTATTCTGAGATTCCATTTGCTTTGCAGAATTGTTCCTTGGTGAGATGAACACGTTCCTGTCATTTTAGCGGCTACACAGGTAACCTGCAGTGGAATAGGCAAAACACTACAGTACTTTTTATAAGTACAATTTTAAAGCAATATTTTACTTTTAAAAAATGCAATTCCATGACCTCTATATTTGGAGATCCAAGGTCTACCCCTAGAAAAATTTCATTTCTGCTTTGCATAGTAAACTCTGGGATTGGGCCATTCATATTTTGTTTATTTTTCGTGTCAACTGAGCAAATTAAAGCACCCTCGTAACCTAGTAGGTACCCCTGCACCTTTTCAACACTTAATCATCTATGTAACTTGTCAGTATATCCATATTTTCTGTCTTCTGCCTAGTATAATAATGCAAACAGCATCTTCCCTATTAAAGGCCCCCTCTCCACATACATGGTGTATATCACTGTTTCTTTTGTGTTCAAGAACTCTAACTCCTCAACCAATTTTTTTCTCTCCTGCACCATGGGTTTCTCATACTTTACTGAATTATTACTAGTATCAAACAAATATCCTTTAGTATCTCCCACCTTAAAATTATTTTTACTCTTTCCTTGTAACTTCTCTCCTCAAGATCAGAATTTGCACATTTGCTTTCCTCTCAATATTCACTATCTCATTAAATTACACTCACTTCAGTTTGGGCTCCTCTTTGACTGAAACGCCTGTCTCTGGTCAACAGCTTTCATGGTGTCATATCCAGTTGTTGAAGCTTCATTCTCAACTAATTACATGTCTAAACATTATTCAACAAAGCTAGCAAAGCAGTCCATGAAATTCTACTCATCTTCGCTTGCGTGATACAACCCTATGCAGATTTTATTCTGTCTCAGCAGCTACCGTTTCTCAGTCTTTATATGCTTCTACCCATCCCAACTATTAAATGCTGCAGGGATCACAAAAAGCATTCTTCACTCTTACAACTCTTCTAACTATACTCACTTTTCAATCTCATTAATATATTCTATGTATATTTTTACAATTCCATGATTTTAGAGTTTTAGCTTGAATATTTTCCCAATTCCAAACTCATATTTACAGCTGTCTACATGCTATTTCAACCTGGAAAGCCTCCTTAAATTGGGCATGGTCAAAAGAGAACATTTAAAGCCTATCTTTGGCCTTCCCTTCATAGCATTCTCTTACATCATCCACAGAAAAATTAGCAGCACCATTCATGCAGTTATTTAAACCATCATACTGGCTGCTGTCCCTTGCTTTGTCTCTCTACTTCAGCCACTACATGGAATCTGCTGTAAGAACTGTAATTTCTCTCTCTTTTTCATGATGGTCTTCCTTCCATTTCTGCAACACACTAGACCTCTTTGATTTTTTTCTCTGTACTTTGAGTCTGTTCTTCTGGGAATTATTTCCCCTACAATTTTGTTATACTTCTTTTGCATCATCTTAGCTTCAACACCTCAACAGGTCTGTTATGGTTAATACATTGTGTCAACTTGGGGAATCTAGAGGTTTACCTGAGTGACTGAGGAGGAAGCTGGGGTGCTTACTTTGTAAACATCCTGAGCCTGTAAAAGAGGAGGGCATGGAGATTGTGTGAGAGCTACACACCCCCTGGGTGGGTGTAGGTTGTTTACCATGTAGGGAAGAGAGGGAGGCTGCTTGCAGCCATTCCTCCCTTTTGCTTGCGGTTTTTGCTGTGCTCTGCTGCCGTGAACAGT
>PVLD010034299.1:0-12827 GCA_004027595.1 Dinomys branickii | reverse complement strand
GATAAAGTGGCTTATAATGATTTACTTTAAAAATTATTTTCTTAGTATGTGCCTGCAGTACATAATGCTTGTATTCGCCTTGGGGTCTGACACATACACATAGCACATGTTGAACGTTTGTACTCCCTTTGACCACCACCTCTTCCTCTTCTTCATTCCCTAGATCCTTTTACCATTTCTACAGAGTCTACTTACCTTATTTCTTAATATGCCTCTCATGTCATATTTGAGTAGCATTCAATTTAGTATTTTGGTCACAAGATCCATCCATTTTTTCCAGAAATGACTAAAATTTAACCTTCTTGGGGCTGGGGATATACCTCAGTGGAATAAGTGCCTGCTTAGCAAGCACAGGGTCCTGAGTTCGATCCCCAGTACCACCAAAAAAAAAAAAAAAAAAAAAATTTAACCTTCTTTATAGCTTGGTAGTATTCCTTTGGGTATAATTATCACGTTTTCTTTATCCATGCATCTGTTGATGGCCATATAAGACCCTCCCATGATTTAGCTATTGTGAGTTATGTTACTATAAACAAGTAGATATCTGTGCACAATTTCTGTGATTTCTCTTTACATTTATTTCTATTTTCATTGCCTTGTGATCTTATAGTATATAAGAAATTATTTTTATTCTTTTTTAATCAAGACCATGAATATAGTTTTAAGGTGTCTCAGAGTATATGGTCTCCTGTGCTAACTTTATCTTCTATTTTTACCATTTTATTTTATTTTATTAGTATACATAGACAGCACCTCCTAATTACATCCATCATGGAGAGTAGATATATGTCCACAACACTTCTTATTTCTTTTTAACCCATCTCGTTATACTCTGTGAAGGACAATCTTGGGCAAAAGAGACTAGCCACACACAGGTGTATGATATTTGCACAACATCATCTGATAAAAGACTGTTATAAAAAATATAAAAAGAACTACTAAAATCCAATAATAAAAATGTTAAATATGGCCCACAGATTTTTAACAAACATTTCAACACAGAAAATAAGCAAATGACAAGCAGGAGATTTACAGGTTCAAGTCCTGTTTGGGCAATATAGTGATTGTGATGAGAAATAAATGAACAAATAAGAAAGAGAAAGGAAACCATGACTCATTAGAAAAAAATCCATTTAAAAAATTTTATTACTGTGCCTAATAGATAGTTGTATATTCTGAAATTTCAGTATCTTATACAGTGATAAAATTCAGAATACCAATATGTATCATGCTTGAGTGTATTATAAAACATACTTATAAGAACACACATTCTAATGATAGATCAGATTAAATGGTCTAGTTTCCAATGCTGATAAATATGTGTAGGTGCTTCTATATTATAATTCTTTGCTGTACTATTTCTGTTTATATAAACCTGTTTTAAATATAGTTATTTTGTAGGTGATATATTTTTACTTCAATAATTGAATAAAATACCAAGGTAGTCAAATAACATTAATCATTGTTTAATTATTTGTTTAAGAAATATCCACAGCATTTGGGTTAAAATAAAGGAAAATACTTTGACATAAATGATTATTTCTGTTGTGAAGTATGTTTGTCCCATCTAACCATAGTTAGTAATTGAAAAGTATATATAACCAACAAGTAGTATTTACACTCCATTCAAGGCAGAATCAGCTACTAGGCAGCTGGATAAGAAAGAGACTGATTCCAGAATGTTCTCAAAAAGTAAGTATGCCGTTGGACATGCCATGCACATGAGTATGACTTTCTTTCTTTTAGTTTATTCTTAAAATCATAAAGCAAGTATAAGGGATAAAATACACTGAAGATTCAACTTCTACATTTAATCTGTAGGCCTTGTTTGAATTCAAACTAATTGTAACAAGAAATCTTCTATATAATCATGAAAATATAATGCAAATCTAATATGAAGTAACATTTAAGGATTTATTACTAAATGCATTAGATATAATTGCATGGGATTATACACACATACAATGCATATGCATGTATATATATATGTCAGAGATGTATACTAGAGTATTAATAGGTAGATGCTATCAGGTTTGGAATTTGCCATAAAACACCACAAAAAAATTAATAAATAAAGACAAAGCTATGTATAAATGAAGTACAGAAGAAAGATTGGTCTAGCAATGATATATTTTGGAATTTATTTATAGAAACACGAGGTTTATTATTCTTTGTAGGTTAGTCTATATTTGAAATGTTGATCAATAAAATATTTTGTTTTTATATAAAAGGATCAATAAACAGTTCCAGTAGGCATGGAAGAGTTCTATAAGGCACTATAGGGCTAGAAAGAAAAGAAGTTATTTCTAGATATTTCCCCTCAGGTAAATGAATGCAGAATAATCTATAGCTATCAGTAGGTGAGCAAGGCCCAGAATTTCGTGAATCCCATTAAATTAACTCAGAGGTAGCCAAGCTTGTTTCCTGCAGTGCCCATTTTCTAAGATATCTTCTCAGAGACAAACACCAGGAGACTAGGGTATCTACTAAGTTAGAAAATAAAATTCCATTTTTTATTTAGACAGAAAAAAATAAAATCCTTGAAAGCATTTGTACAAGAAATACAGACCATGGGGAATGATGCAGATATATGATGTTTCATAGAAAAACCAACACTCAGGAGGTGGGAGAAGATTCTACAAGAACTATTTTTGTTGAGAAAAGTAAGTGAGCATGGAACTTTATGAAAATAAGATCTACTCTCTTGAGATAAATTTCACTTTGATGTCTTGTGTGCCCTCAGTTCAACATTATGATACTAATTTCATCGACTTTTTACTTTTGTCTTTGTGTTTTCAATATCATTCCAGCCATTCAATTTTAAATTATTGAGAGACTTGTGATTTCACCTTTGTAAACAAATTTTCTATAAAATTATTTCTTTAGTTGATCCCTTTTCTTTATGTACTACTTTCCCCATTCAAGTTATAATTACTTGCCTTATGTAGAGTTAAGCTTGTCTGTTTATTTTAAAACCTCACTGGGATTTTTATCTCATAAAACATTACTTCTTTGAATGATAAGTATTCCATATCTCCTACGAATGTAATCTATTTTCTTTAAATGCCATGGAGTAGAAGGTATATGCACAATTTAAGGGCTAGCTCAACAATTAATTAGCCATTTAATTTGAATTTCCTTCTTTTCCACCACATTGAAATGGAAGTTACCTGAGATACCTTAGAAAATACGGATTAATTGCAGGATGTGGTGGCACATGCCTATAATCTCAGCAGTCAGGAGACTGAGGCAGGAGGATCCCTGGGAGTTTGAGGCTAGCCTGAATTACATTATGAGACCCTGTCTCAAAAACACAAAGGAGGAAAAAAAGAAAATATGGATTACAAAAGGCTGAGCCTAATCTCAGTCTCTGGTTATCCTTGTGAATCATTGCACATTCATTTTTCCCAGATCTAAATATTTCTACCTTATTTGAGCCACTGTTTTTGAATAAGACTCTTCACTGAAGTAGGTTAATCTGTGACTTACCCTATGCACTATAAATTAAGCACATCATTTCCACTCACAACTCACTGACTTGGACTTAATGGATATGGCCTCTTCCTAGTTTACACTCAGATGATTCTATTACATTACTATGAATACTGTACAGAGATCTAGTCATGTTTGTTAAAACTCTACCAAATAAAATTTGTATTTTCACCCTGTCCATTCACTTGGCTACATGTTACAATGTCAAGTTACTTTTCAAGAACCAATCAAAGAATCCAATTTCATTTCCAAAGTGTACTTTCCCAACTCTTTAAAGCCTGTTAGAAATATTCTGGCATTATTTATTTTTCTCCAAATTTGACCCATAAAATTTCTGCCAGTTTTTCAAGATGCAGACCAAGTATTGCTATTTCACAGCTTTCTTAAATAATTTCTTCCCCACTTCAATCATATATCATACATCTATCTGTGAAATAAACACTTCCCTAGACATTATCTCAACACCAAAATCATGACTGGCTTTGGGAATTGTAGGGTAATAACACATTCCTGCCTAGACAATCTCTTCCAACACTATATCTCTTTATGTTATTTAATATTTTAGTTTTCAAATTCTATATTTAGTTGAAATTATTTGTTCTTATGACCAATTTTTATTTCATTGACTCTTTAGGGCCAAGAATCACAACTTTATTATTTTAATCCACTCACTCTTTAACAAAGGGTATAATTTAGCTACTGAGTGAATGAGCTGGGAATAGGCTCTGGAAATGGAGGGATGGTGCAACAGAAGAGAAGTCAAAAACGATGAATAAGTATTATGTATATGTACCAATTCCTCATGATGAATGTAATCATTATATACTAATAAAATACTAAAAGATAAATAAAATGAGTGAATGAAATAAGTCACATTTTCAGTATTTTCTAATGAATACCTTTATATTACAGTTCTGTGACTCACTACTTTCAAAATACCCTTGTTACATAGTATACCACATCATTTCCTTTAAATTTTGCTATTGCTACCCACATGAAAGAAACATTTATGCATATTTTTCAAAGAAGTAGTTTCTGAGATATTTTAATGTAGAATAAAAAAGAAACAAACCCTTTAAATATCAACATGTATTTCTTAGTCCTCCTGATACGTCATTAAAATCATGGTCTGCCAGGCATGGTAGTGCACGCCTGTAGTCTCAGCATTCGGGAGGCTGAGGCAGATGGACTGTTGTGAGTTTGAGATCAGCCTGGGCTACAAAGTGAGCTCAAGGCCAGCCTGAACTGCATAACGTCTCAAAAAGACAAAAAGAATTCATAGTCTATGAAATAGAAATGTATAAGACCACAAAAGTGAAGAGCATGGGAGTAGAGAAATCAACAGACAAGAAATGGCCAATCTCTGTAAAATGTAAAGGATATTTAACAGTAGTGTTGATGAATCAGTAAAACTTTTTGCCACTAAGAATACTTACGGAGTTAATGCACAGAATGGCTAACAGATGAGTCCTACAGAACCAGAAAAATCTTCTAATACAGAAAGGCTACATGAAGAGATGACTCTGGTGCTGCACACCTGTCATTCCAGCATTGGCGAGGTGAGGCTGAGGCAGCAATATGATAAGCTCAAGGTCAGCCTAAGGTACATAGGGAGATGCTGTCTAATAATGCAAAATGGTTATGTGAAATAGAGGACAGGAGTGAGAATTTGTGCTGAAAATAGATTAACAAAAAAAAACACTATCTCTTATCTAACCCACAACTATCTCCTTTTCTTCCCATGGATAAGTGATTGCATCCATATATTGGCCTCAATTTCAAATATATCCCATGAGATGAGTTCAGGAAGTTCTGAGATGTTAGACATTTGATACTGAAAAAAGAAAGCATCAACATGAATTAGAACAGAGCAATAGGGACCCCTGAATAATAAAGGAAGTTAAATAGGCACAGTAAAACTTTTCATTGGCTGGGAATGTAGATCCTCAGTGCAGTGCCTGCCTGGCAAGAACAAGGCCTTGAGTTTGATTCCCGGTACAAAAAACAAACAAATAAAACCACAAAACCTTATCATTGAATATTTGGAAAATTTTGAAGGTATAATATTTTTCTGGATGTAAAAATGTCCATTTGATCTTAGTCTGATTTCAAACTCTGTTTTATTTTATTACCTTTTTTCTATTACCTTTTTTAAAAAAAGTCCATCTGACTGTCAATTCCCCTTCCCCAATTTCGTTATTATTTTTTAGCTTTAGTTTTGTATTTACAACATAGAATGTTTACATTCATTATGGATATTTGGTACATGTACATGGAGTTGGAGGGAGGGCTATGGATGGGGAGGTGAAAGGTAATAAAAACAATTTGAGATGTATTATATACATGTATGTACTCCTTAAGATCAGTGTATACTTCATGTACTGCAAACATGTATTAGTAAAATTTATAAATTCCATTTAAATTTAACATTGGAAACTTACCAAAATCATAAGGACTGTGATAATGGATCAGTTAAAGAAGGGAGGATTACCTTAACATATTGCCAGATTTAATGGTCAATAATAATTACCCAACTAAATACTATGTATTAGTTATCTATGGATGCATAATAGATGATTCTCTCTAAAAATTAGTGGTTTAAAACAAAAATAAACTTTTTATTTTTCCCTGAGCATTTGTAGCTTGAGAAATAGGGAGTAACTGGACAAGAAGCTTTTGGCTTGGATCCAGCAGGAGATTGTTGTGTAAATGTTGGCCAGTGTGGCAGTCATCTGAAAACTTGACTGGGGTTGTGTTGACTTCCAAGCTAGCTCACTCAAATGACTGGCAAGTTAGCATGAATATTTGTTGGAAGTTTCAGTTCCTCCTCACATCAGTCTCCCTTGAGGAATGCTTATTAAAATTATGTCTGTCTTCCTTCAGAAAAGATGTGATTATTAATTTTATGTGTCAAATTGCCTTGGCTGTATGGTGCCCAGATATTTGTTCAAATATTCCTGGAGTTTCTTTTAAGAGGGTTTTGGATGAGATTAACACCTAAATTGCTAGGCTAAGTAAGGTATATTACCTTCCATATTGTTGAGTGATCTCATTCAGTCAATTGAAGGTCATAATGGACTGAAAAGGCTGAGTAAGATAAAATGCTTCCTGCCCACAACTTTGAACTGGAGCCCAGAACTATTTCCTACTGTATTTGTGACATTCTTATTACTGTGAATAAATACTCAATACCTGCAACTTAAAGGAAGAGTTTATTTTCAGTCATGATTTCAGAGGATTCGGTCTCTGCATAGTTCATTGGTTACAAGGGAGAAATTACATGGTGGACAGATATGGTAGAAGAAAGTGGGTCAGTGTAGTGTAGCCAGGAACAGGGAAAGAAGGGAAGAGCTGGGGATAAGAATAGACCCTTGTAGTTCACACATATATCAACCTACCTCTTTTCATCAGTCCCCACCTTCTAACTGCATGCACATCTATGAATCCATTGAGGATATATTGCCTCTATGATCCAATGATCTCCCAACAGTCCTATCATTGAATATATGACATTGGGGGGGCATTTTAGGTTTAAACCATAACTCTTACCTCCTTATTCAAGGTGAAGCATCACTTTTCTGAGACTTGAGTTTGCCAACATTCAGACCAGAACTGCACTACAGGCTCTTCAGTTTCTCAGGCCTTTGAACTCAATCTGGAGTTAAACCAGTGTTCTTCCTGTGACTCCACTTTTCCTGACTTACTGGTGATCTTGGGATTTTTCAGAACTCTTAAATTCATGAACTAGTTTCGTATAATAAATCATATATATGTATGCATTGATGTATACTTATATATGTCTTATGATACATACACATCATAATGGTCTATATTTTCACAGAATGCTAATACAATGAGCAACATGTGATCCAAAAATTCACTTAAAGTAGTGGAACAAGAAATGGAGATTTGAAATGATAAAAAATAAAATTATTGAAAAGAATATGAATGGAGGATTACTGATATTAAACTGATTTGGGGGAGAATTTAAAAAGTTATGGGATAGTATATATAAATCAGTTACTCCACATAAATGAGAGAAAGCTACAAACAAATAAAATTAAGGTATACAAATATTGTTATGTAATATTTTTTAGAAGTAGGGCAGTAGCCATAAAAATAACTGAAAGAAGAACCTGTACAGTCTACAAATGTTATAAAGGCAAAATAATTATTAATTTCATTATGTATTATTTACTTTTTAAACATGTGCACATATTTGGCAAAATTATTAAAAAGTGATTTTTCTAAAAATAAATAAGATACAATATTTTTCAACAAAGCAAACTTAACAAACTTCTAACAAGGTTGCAAATCCTTATTTTATTTTTCTTTATGCAAAACTTTTGTTTCCTACAATTAAGGAGCTAATTGCTAGGGTTGTTTCTTTCTTTCTGAAAATTATTTGAAGTCATATATTTCATTCAGATTGAATAATTCCTAAAAATGGCAAATATTTTTGAGCATTCAGTATACCAGGTGCCATATTAAACCTTGTATGTGAGTTAGTATGTTTAAATGGTTAATGTTCAAAGTTATTGTGAAACTTTTTCAATTGCTCACGGGTAGTAAGTGGCAAACTAAAGAACTGTGTATAATTCCTTGTGAACACAGAACAGCTTGTCTGTTTCTATTGTGTTGAAAATTGGGGGAGGAATTCTTTGTGCTGGAAAGGACCAGATATAAAACAGGAGATGGCATTATATATTTGGCAAAGTCATTAGGTAACAGTAGTTAAGGTAACAGGCTCTTGGAAAATACTGATTTGAACAAATACTCCCATGAGGAAGGAAAGATGTAGAAGTTCTAGAGGGAAACTATAATTGTTTCTTAGATATGCATCCTACTTCTGTCCCACATCACCTAACCAAAAAATATTTCTAACACAAAAGTTTGACTATTACAAGTCTGAGTTCCCATACTACCTTATGGATAACCTTATCTATCATTTACTATGCTGTGCGAAGGTGTCCTTTTCTGTATCTTACTCCCAAACCAGATTGTAAGATATATAATGAGAGAAGAATATATCTTTTATGTTTGTTTCTTTCTGCCTAGCAACAAATCTTACAAAAAAGATTGCACTTTAAAAAGATAGGTGAATTATCAGAATATTCAAGTCTATGCTCAGATTGCCCAAGATAAAATTGTTGAATAAACATTTATTTAGTGTATATGATGTTCCAGGTACACTTACTTTTCTTGAGAATTTTATGAATTTTTACTACTATGAAGTTTCTGGTACCATTTAGGTATACATAAGGACCACATTAATCATAGGGAATTTGTACCTGTGCATACTATATCTTTTTTTTTTTTGCATACTATATCTTGATTCCTCTTTTTGTCCCATTCCCCTCCTTCCCTTCAACTCCTCTTCTCATTATTTATAACACATTGCTTTGGTTTTAACTTTCAGTCCTCATTTTTATTTTCCTTACTTCTTTTTATTCTCCACCTTCCCAAGTTTTGAATTCTTTCTTAACAATTTGTTCCTACCTCACAATATGTACTATAACTATTGGTTCTTATTTTCACTCTCAGTTTCTCATACCAGAGGGACAATCTGATATTTACACATTTGTCCAAATTATTTAACATAAGAGTATGGCCTCAATGTCCATCCCTTTAGCTATAAATGTCTCAAGTTTATCCTTTATGCATTCATCAGTTGATGTGCATTTGGATTGTTTGCAACACTTAGCTATTACAAACTATGCTTGTATAAATACAGGTGCATATATATCACCATGAATTCCTTGAAGATTATGCCAAAAAGGGGAATAGCTGGGTCAAATGGGACTTTTAGTCCGCATTTTGGAGGAATCTCCACACTGGTTTCCACAATGGTTGCACCAGTCTACAGTCCCAACAACAGTGCAGAAGGGTTCCTTTTTTCTCCACATCTCTGCCAGCATTCATTACTGGTTTACTTCTTGATAATAGTCCTTCCCTCTTGAGTAAGATGGAAGATAGTTTTGCAGGATACATCAGTGTGGGTCGGAAGTTGTTTTCTTTCAGGACTTGAAATACTTCCCTCCAAGCTCTCTTTGGCTTAATGGTTTGTGTTAAAAAGTCAGCTGTGATTCTGAAGAGTTTTCCTTTATAGGTTATTTGTTTCTTTTCTCTAAAATCTTTAAATATTCTGTTCTTAGGCTGAATTTCTGGGATCTTGATTACTGTATACCCTGGTGTAGTACTATTTTGATCATGAATAATTGAACTTCTATATGTCTCATTTTTCTCTATGTCTGTTACTTTTTCCATGCTTGGGAAGTTTTCTGCCATTACTTCTGAACAGATAATTTGTGTCTTTTGTGCTCACTCCCGTTTTTTTATTGACTCCACTCAACCTTGTTGAGATTGTTCTTTGTGCATGATCTTGCATTATCTTGCAGTGGTTGGACTGTTTTTTCATCATTCCTTGTTATTTTTAAAAGCTCTTTCTTATCCCCAGTACCGCAAAATAAATAAATAAATAAATAAATAAATGAATAAATAAATAAATAAATAAATAAATGCTCTTTCTTTTCCTGGTTGCTAACTGCTATCCTGTCTTCTAAGTCTGACATTTTCTCTTCGATTTTGTTCAGCTGATTTTGTAATCTTTCAGTAGAAATTTTAATATTCTGAATATCTATTTGAATCTATTTCATACATTGCATTTTTTCCTATGTTGGAAATTCATGGTTTCTATCATTTTCCTTTGCTCATCTATTTTTTTAAATTTATGACTACTTTAATTTTACTGAGAAAGTCCATCATTATAGTCATCTCTTTTTTTATCTCGTCAATTATTTTTTTTTCTGAATTTCTCTATAACCTCATGCATTTGTTTTCTAACTTCTGCTGATATCACTCCAGAGAATTCAGGTGAGTGATTTCTGATTTCATCTGTTTGTCCTTGGTGGGCTGTATTTGCCCTGTGGGACTGGAGGTCTGTGCTTGCATTTTGCCTTTGTGTCTTGCAATTTCCTATTTTGTATTTCATTTTGTTTTCTGTGTTGATGCTTGTAGATTTCTTATAATAGATAGCTTTATCACTAGTATTGAGGGGATGACTGTTCCTCATAAATGTCTTCTTGGTGTAGGTGGTTCTTGGTCTTTATTTTTGTCCTAAGATACTATCTTTCCAATCAATTAAAGATAATACCCTGCAACTTCTTTGGCTCAGTACCCAGTCCTTAGGTACTGGAATGTGGTGATAGTTATGACTCCAGACAATCGTAGCATTATACAAGGAAGAACCACTGATTATAACAGGTGTGACATCCTTGATAAAGTAGTACAATTAGCAATAACAATAGCATCAAGCACAGTCTAAAACCTGCAAACTGTGGCAACTAGTAATTTGTACTTTTAACCATAGGATCAAGATCTATGGTTAGGGCTGGGGATATAGCTCAGTGGAATAAGCGCTTGCCTAGCAAGTGCAGGGTCCTGAGTTCGATCCCCAGTACTGCAAAAAAAAAAAAAAAAAAAAAAAAGATCTACGGTTATATAACAATAGGCAACACTATTCAGAAACTTGTATACAAAGAGTTTCCCCTTTTAGAGTGATTTTACCCTGCAGTGGGGAAATTTAAGAAGGACAGGGGACAAAAACGTAAGCTAAATGAAGAGACACAGAGTAGAAGGAGGGTTGAAGGACAGAGAATGATCACCCAGGCTTTAGGAAACTAAAGATTGGGGCAAGAGACAGCGGGGGAGTGAGAGAGAGAATGAAGGAGAAAGCAAAGGATTATTGAACTAGGTCAGAAAGACTAGACAGAATGTTCCCTCACATGTAAATATCATAAAATCAAAAAAGACAGTTAAGAGAGAAAGAAGATAAACATATCAGAACAACAATGAAGATAAAGACCTAAACAGCCTAAATTTAAAAAAAAGCAAAGCAAAGCAAAACAAAACAAGCAAACAAAATACCTATTTGTCTCTGTGTCTCTTTTCTAGTTGCTATGGTGCCCTCAGACTGAGACAGCCTTTGTCTGCTCGAGTATACATTTGGCTTCTCCCAGTCAGGTTAGCCTTCTCTGTTTTACTTCCACTGGCCCATCACTATCCTCTCCTGCTGCTGCTTGTTACTGGGCGGGGTGGGGTGGGGTGCTGGGGACTGTATCTCTGCTCCCGCCATTGCTGAGGAGACAGCGAGTCCCACCATGATCTCCTTAGCTATGGAAAGTGTGTCACTCTCACCAGTAACAAGGTAAAAGGAGTTGTATTGTTCCACTGACCTTCACTGCCACTGCTACTACTGTTGCTCGCCCACTGCCAGCTGCCATGGTTCCTAGCCTAATGGACTCATGGTTTCTGCCAATGTCTTAGAGGCACCCCAGGGATGCTCAGTCCACTCCAATCTCCTCTACCACAGGGAAAGTGCTGTGGCTGTTTAAATCCTGTGCATCTCTATCCCTCTCGCTGAACACAGGGCAAGAAGGTTGTGGATCACCGCTGCAGTGATCCCTAATCCTGTTGTCATTAGGCATTCCAGTTAGGGCACAAAAAAAAATCAGGCATCCCACTGGGGAAGGAGCAGTGCTGGCAAAATTTGCTGCCAGGCTGCTTCATCCTCTGTATAGAGGAAACTATGAGAAACAAGGCTATTTGTATCCTAAATCTGTCCTACTTCGCTTGACTTAGCCAAACTTTTACAATTCATCCATTTCTTGGAGACTGCATAGTATGGTGAATCTTGCTTACCATGCAGGCCACTAGTTCCACCAGCAAACTTATGGGATGTATCACTATTTTGTAAAGTCGTATCTCTATATTTTGTGTGATCAACATGTCCCTTATTTCAGATTGATTGGAGCATCAGGATGTATGTCCCTCCCTTCCCTCCTATTCCCTGTGTTTTTAGTTGATTTTCCCTGAATACCCCCAATGTGGCTCTTCTTCTATTCTTCCATGATGAATCTTTTGGAAGTCCTCAATTTAGAGGTAGAGAAAGTCACATAAGTCAAATGCCATCATAGTGATATAGCAGCGCAACAAGTGCTTTTAAATATCAGTATTAAATAGTGTGAAAAGGTACTAGCACTGTTAATTTGATATACCTGTATTCTGCAAATCACTTTTAATAAGACCTTACTATGCAAGACAGTTGCTGAAATGTATCCTCTTAAGTTGGTACAGGAACAAATAATTATTGAAGTTTATATCTGTCTGTTATTTCTATTCATTGGTGCCCTGTTTATAGAAAATGAATTTTGTTTCCATCAATCCCCTGGTTCTTTCTAGTCTCTTGGAAACATGATTTAACAGCAAATAAATTCTGGTTTGATAAGTTGATAAAGGATTTTCTATTTTATTTGCATAACTGTATTTGGAGGTAA
>PVLD010034298.1:0-12847 GCA_004027595.1 Dinomys branickii | reverse complement strand
GAGAAAGGAAGAAAGGAAGGAAGGAAGGAAGGAAGGAAGGAAGGAAGGAAGGAAGGAAGGAAGAAAGAAAGAAAGAAAGAAAGAAAGAAAGAAAGAAAGAAAGAAAGAAAGAAAGAAAGAAAGAAAGAAAGAAAAGGGAGGGAGGGGGGAGGGAGGGAGACAGTGAGAAGGACAGACAGATCTGTACACCAGATACGGGCCTTCCATGAACATATACGATTAAATTGCCATCTTAAAACCCTAGATATATTACTGAATTTACAACACTGGCTTTTCCAACCAAAACACTGAAGTTTGGGGACCAGGGAGAACGGGCCGCCCCTCCCTCACCACACGGACAGGGGCGCAGTTCCCAGCAGGCCCAAGGCCCTCCGCCTCGGCGCGCACCCAGCGGGGCTCTGGCCATCCATCAGCCGCGGGCAAGGCCAGCCACAGCCTGCGGGCCGCGCTGGCACCGAGAGCAGGATGCGGAGAGGAGGCGGGCTCCTCAACCCCAGGGACTCTGCTCCCTCTGCTCTGCGCTTGGTACTGAAGAAGAGCTGCTGTTGAGAGTGGGCGGAGAAGTAAAGGAGAAGCTGACCCGGTCCCGATGCACCTGCCTTGCCTCTCCCAGAGTGAGACCGCATATTCAGTGTTCATTTATTGAGCATGTACTGTATACTAGGCTCTGTCCTAAACACTGAATCAAGCAGATTCCAGGTATTACGGGCAGGAGGAGGAGCTTAGGTTGCATAGGAAGTATAACTGGTGAGTAAAGTATGCAGTATTCTCACTGGGGATGGGGACTAGGGAGAAATAGAGAAGTGAGGGGGTTGGGAGAGGGGAGCCCGAGTGATCAGGGTGGGTTCTGATCTGGAGGCAGAAGCTGCTGTGATGTTCGGAAAATAGCTCAAAGTCCAGGGTGGCTGGAGAGGAAAGGCCGGGAAGGACAGCAACGGAGCAGACGTGAGGGAGGGGCGGCAGGGACTCCCAGTGGCCCCTGTGGGGGCTGAGCCGAGGAGGGAGGCGGCCGGGGGTGGACCTGAAAGGGCCCAGGGCTGCGATGATGAGAATAAGCACTGCCGGCTGAGTAACGTGGGAACAGCAGGCAGGAAGACACTGACTTAGCCAGGGGAGGCAGGATGGGGGGCAGGCTGGTGGCGAGGACCTGAGGGGCGGGCACGCGCTGGATGTGCCCTGAGGTAAAGGCCAGCACCACACGTCACCAGGCGTCAGGAGAGGGGAGAGACAGACAGGCCCCCACGCAGACTTCGCACACGTTGGACTTTTGCGACTGATGTTGACGTCTTGCCATTTTGATAAAGAACCAGGTTATTGTTTGCGCCTGGAATATTCCAGAGTGACCCTTTCCTGTTTGTTCTGAGTGCTCCACTGGGGGACTGCGACGACTCTGAGCAGTGTGAAGTTCCACTTACAGTCCCTGCTATGTGGCCAGTAAAAGGCCAAGGCCCTGTTTGAGAACGGGAGAGAGTGGGAAGGAATGTTCGATATAAGGTCACAGAAGACAGGCTCCTCAGAAAATTCTACTGATTCCAGGGAAGGAACAGGAAAACAAGAAACCAGGCCTTCCTTGTAAACCATGACTGGGTGCCAGAATCCTAAAATTCTTAGGATTTAAGACAGGAGAAGCCACAATGTACTAATCAGCTGAAAGAAACCAGGTCAGGGTAGAAATATCCCAAGACTCACCACCAACACTAGCTCCTCCAAGCCTGACTGTCTGGTGTGAGAATAAATTCTCTCTGTGTGGTCCCACGCTGAGCTTGCAGAAAGCAGCACATCCTTCTGCCTGGTCCCAGAGCTTGGGCTTCCCTCAGGGACAGGGCTCTGGAGCCACCACAGGGAGGAGGCTTCCCCTCCTCCCTGGTATGAAGGAAGTAGTATTGAAAGCCAAGTATTCAATCTGAAGAGAGGGAGGCCAGCACTGCAGGCCTAAACATTAGCTGTAAATGTGTAAACTGTGTCTTGGAATTCAGGCTGTGGTATGTGTCAAGCTTAGACAGCAACACCGTCTTGCCTCTCTGGGTGACACAGAGGTACAGAGAGGCCGAGAGAGAGAGGAAAGAGAGGGAGAAAGAGAGAGAGAGAGAAATACAGATATGTGGTTTGTTATTGTGTTAAAATCAGGGAACCCCTGACTGGATTTCTCTGCTGCTGAAAATTAGAGCTCTCGCTGCATAAAAAACACATTAAATTTGACTTCATAACACATCAGCGAAGCAGTGGTTATAAAAGTCTATCCCTGGGAATCTGTAAAGAACAAAATTCATAAGCAATCTTTGTTTTTCCATGGGATAGTTTCTAAAACCATTAAAGTAGATTTGAGTAAGTAAAATCATATTAGGTACAGCTCTGGTTTTTATAGCAATGATCACAGTCTAGCCTGATAGTTGACTTTTCGTTGCGTTAGTTGGTTACTGGTGCTTTCCCTCTCTCCACAGTGTGAAGGTCTGAAAACAGAGGTCATTGCATATGGCGGATGCTGGTGCCCTCCTCATGCTTCTTGGCCCAGGACACAGCTAAAAACCCAACTCATGTCCTCCTGATTCCTCAGCTGAACCTGTTTTCTTCACCACTTCTCCCCTTTTTAGGGTGCCAGTCCTATTTTAGGACCCTAAAGATGCAACGGTGTCTCAAACAGAGAAGTCCCCAAGCAGGGAAGAGAGCTCCCTTTACCTCCCCTTCTCTAGATTCCTGGTGGGTGTGATGGTGTTCTTCACATGGACACACCCTTAGTTACTAGTTCAAACTTAACATTTCTCAACCACAAATACTGACTGAGCACTTACTATGTGAAAGGCATGATCCTGAGTGTTCAGAATACAAACAATATAAAAGCACTGAATGAATTCAACAGATATTTCTCAGTTGCTCATCGAAATTGATCCTGTATGCAATGTCTATCATGTCACCCTAGATCTCTGGGTTTGGAATCAATCCCTTATGGAAAGCCCAACCTGACATCAATTTCTGATGTTTGCCCTTAAGATAAGTAGGCAGGAGGGCCTGTGATAGCCTGGGTCGCTAGGGATTTTTAGCAGTGTCCTGTCACTCCAAGTGACTAGGTGCATACCTCTCACAGGGCACTGGCTGCAAATGCCACAGGGTGCACAAATACTGCTGTCATTTCACAGACTCCTCACACTCCTGAAGGAATCAAAATGTCCAGTTGAATTATTATAGAATTCTGGAACAAATCTCATAGACCTTTCACAAATCTCTGTCAACTTACTTCCATCTGACCACACTGGGCCACCATCCACCCATGTGGAGACTGTTGCCCAGGCAAATCACTGATGTTTCCAGTTGGAGTATAATTTATATACCAAGTCATAATATTTATCTTGAAAATATTAGAAAAAGTCAATATAATGAAAAGCTTTCCCTTGTCGCTTTCTTAAATTCTTCTCTAGCTTAACCCAATTTCCTAAGTCACTTAGAGGCCTTTAAACAAAATGAAATCTTAATGATGTCTCTGCCATGAATAATTAATTGTTCATGCACAATCTCCTCAACAAAATCCATTCTCATTAGATTAGAGATCTCCTCAAGATACATGAGTTCATTATAGACATTTTTACATCTTTCTTGTGTCTTTCTTTCTTTGTCCTTCTTATCTGTGTCTGTGATCTGAGAGTCCATCACCCTGACAGCCATCCAGAGAGAAATAATTGCAAGGTAATTAAAGATCTTCAAGTATGGTAAGACAACTTCCTGCTTCAAAACATGGCAGCTGGACTGAAGGGAGCAGGCGATGGGGTGGGCAGGCTGGTCTTCCATGGGGAGGGGGAAGGCCAGGGAAGATACACCCAACTATCTTCTGAGGAACTGACTACATCACCCAATATTCCTGTGTATTCATGTCCTCTGAGGACCCTACAACAAAGGGAACAGTATAGTAACAGAATTTTGTGTTTTTTTTTTTTTCAAATGATGAGAGGCAAGCTCACAGACACCACAGAAGAAACTTTAGAGGTCATTTCCTACGGTCTGACAGAGAGCTAGACAATGCCACCTACTACAGTTCTAGCAAGTGGACTGTAATGGACCTTGTCCCTCTTCCCTTCCCCCTCCTTCTTCTTCCTCCTTTCCTCCTCTACCTTCACACACTCACGGGCAAGGGTTCCAATGCACTGTCAAATTTAATCCAATTTTTTCACCTGTGTTTGAATTTTAAAAACTAATCTAGAAGAAGAAAGGATCACTGGGACAACTTCAAATTCATGTGTACATTTTTCCACCTAAACATAAGGGGTGTGTGTGTGTGTGTGTGTGTGTGTGTGTGTGTGTGTATGACTGTACCTAAATTGTTGTTTTTCAAAGTAATGGTCTAAGGAACAGTTTAGGCACTGGGTAGACAATGAATGTCAAGTACGGGGTCTTTTGCTTCGCTTTTTCACATAGCTATCATCATCCAACAGACACAATTTTGTATTGTGTTCTTTTCATCTACACTTTTACATGCATTTTGGGAATTGCAGCATGGTCTGTATAGCCACTGCTTAGAAACTCTGCATGACATCGCACTGAGTGGCCAACACTACTCTAGGACATTGTGCTCTCCTCTTCCTCCATTTTCATAACTATCAATAATGTTGCCATGAGAATCTTTCTGTATAGGACTTTTCCCAACATTTAGGATTATTTCCTTAGCTTCATCCCTTAGAAGTGGAACTAAGGGATCAAAGGATAATATTTAGGTTTTTGTATACACTGTGAAATAGCAAAACACCATTCCAGCTTATGACCCCACATATTCTGTTGGCTGGACCAAGGTGACAAAGATCAGTTGACTCTGAACTTTGGGAAAATCATAATGTACATGGGAGTGACTGTTTATTGTGAAATCTGTAACATTTACAGAAAGTATATTTAAGAATATATGCCATTTGAGAAATAATAAAAGTACTACCCATATATCCAGCACTCAGTTTAAGGAATAGAGTATTATGGCTACCTTAGAAGACCGCTGTGTACCAGCATTGGTATATGGCGGCAGCTACAGACACAGCTCAACATCTCATTGACTTACATGCACATTTACAGAAGTCCCCCTTTTTGCATGAGAGGTGTGTTCTGAGACCCTAGTGGATGCTGAACTGGTGGACCAAACCCTAAATATACTGTTTATCAAATACATATATACCTGTGGTAAGTTTTAATTAATGAATTGGGAGAAAATGGTATCACATGAGAGAGAGGGAAAGAAAAGAAAGAAAGAAAGAAAGAAAGAAAGAAAGAAAGA
Organism: Dinomys branickii; assembly: GCA_004027595.1. Classification (NCBI taxonomy): domain Eukaryota; kingdom Metazoa; phylum Chordata; class Mammalia; order Rodentia; family Dinomyidae; genus Dinomys; species Dinomys branickii. Next base: position 7,602 of record PVLD010034298.1, on the reverse strand, counting down.
AAGAAAGAAAGAAAGAAAGAAGACAAAGAAAAGAAAGGAAGGGAGGAAGGAAGAAGAGGGGAGGGGGAAGGAAAAAGGAAGAAAACAGAAAGAAGGAACATTGACTACTCCATTTATTTTGCTGGATCTATGAAACTGGCTATTTCAAAATCACTGGTGTAAGGGGTTCTTGGGGCCTTTAAAAAAATAGCATTTCCCTGTGGGGGGGATTTATAATTTAAGTACATAAGAGAGTAACAATAACTATTAATAAAATAGAACAGTTAAACAGTTGGCTATAGTACAAGGTTTGCAACTGCAGCCTCTCCCAGCACGCCATTTAGTGCTGTCCCTCCCCTGCGGTGACGGTGCTGTGAGATGACACTGTCTACACAGCAAGGTTCATGACAGGCACAGCGGTGCCACCTCAGCCTTACATGAGTGTTGCCGGAATGGACCAGTACTACAACCCTACACCGAGTGTGATGGCATTGCATGCTACTCAGACACAGGCAACTTATGACTCAGAAATTGTTTATTTCTCGAATTTTTCATTTAATATTTCCAGATTATAATCCCTGAAAAGTGCAGAATGGTAAATGGTGGATGAGAGGTGATCTGTTCTTTCCGTCAGGTCTGGGTCCCTGCAGGCTGAGAGCTCTTCTTGACAACGCTGCCAGAACTTTAAGATCTGGGGTTGCTTCCTTCTTCTAAGTCCCTTCTCGTAAGTGTTGGAGCATTTTGCCTCTAATCAAGCAGGACAAATAAGAGTGGGCACAGAGAACTGGTATATTATGTACACACACACACTCACACACACACTCACACTCAAAAGCACACTCACACACATACACATCCACTCATGCTTGCCTGAGAAACAAGTGGTCATGTTCTCCTAAGACACTGAGCTACAAGTTGGCCTACTGCAAAAGTGAAATTTCTCTGAGATTTTTATCTAACTTAATATGTGCAAATCCTGCATTTTAATCCACAATTATCTCTGAGGTTTGTTAAATCACTTACTAGTTGTATCAGTCAGTGCTCACTAGAGAAACAGATTTAATGCAAGATATACAAGTATATAAGGATTTGCAAGCTTGGATTACAATGGCCACCCACAGAGTCAATGTAGAAGAGGGCAAAAGGGCTGTCTGCGCACTGGAGGTCTGAAGGATCCAGTCGAAGGCCTGGTGCTCAATGCAGTGTCCCATGCGGGTCCACATCAGGAAGCCAAAGAGTCCGCCCTGGAAGCCAGGAGACAATGCCCAAGGTGAAGGAGAAGACCAGAGTGCCCTCGAAGCAGCAGAAGCCAGCCTGTCTTGTTTCCCTTTTGTACCAATCAGGCCACAAGCCTACCCAGGGAGAGTTTTCTGTCTGCAGTAAATCCCCTCACCCACACCCAGAACCATGTTGATCCAATTTAGATGGGTGTTTTTACTCAAAAACACTAGTCATCTCATCTGCGGCCCCAGCTCCAGTTGGCCCTTCTCTGAACACCACCACACCCACAGCCTGTACAATCTTTACTTCTGGTCTGGAATCCAAACCCCTTGTATTAGTCTTTTGGGCATCACCATAATGAAATAATTCAGGCAGGCTAGGTTTCAAAGAGGCTCACTTAGCTCACAGTTGTGGAGACTCAAGGGCCTGGTGCCACCACTGACTCAGTGCTGGTGAGGACCTCATGGTGGTTGGAGTCACAGTGGCGGGAGCATACGGAGGAGGGAAAACTCACATCTCAAAAACAGGAAGCTCAAGAGTCCAATGTCCCACAGCCCCTTCCCAGGGAAGCTTCCCAGGGACATAAGGATCTTTCCTTAGGCCCCACCTGCAAAGACGTCATACCCATCAGCACCAACAAACTAAGAACCAAGATCCCAACAGCCAAACTCCTGAGGACACCCTCAGACTGCATCCAAACCACAGCATCCTTCCTTCTGGAAGTCTGTCTGCCCTTCCTCCCTTATGCCCAAAACAACACATCAAACCTGGACTCAATATCCCCATTCTGCATCAAACCTGCCCCAACCCTATCCCATCCAGGAGCCTAGAGATAATATTCCTGCTATAAAACTGCCAGATAGCTGCTGGTTTAGTGAGGTGAAGACATTCACTGGTGCTCTCTCCTATGAAAATGACTAAAATGCTTTAATACTAAGGGATTTCCACCTACAGCCTTTCAGAGTAGGCTGAAGGGGGCACCCTGGCCATTTGAGAGGGACTCAGATGCCCCCAGTGGCCCAGAGCCACAGGAGCAACCTCTGACTCCTTATTTCTGCTGTGGGAAGGATGGGGAGAGGTGCGATATAATGAGAAGGGAGAGGGGTCACTCTCTGACCACAGCTTTGTGGGAGGCCTGGGCCACACAGAAGGCAATCTTTAGCCAGATGGTTTGGCGTTACTTAATTGGGCCTCAGTTTCCTCAGTTGTAAAACAGTAGCAACAGTTGTCCGCCTCAAAGATATGGTGTCATTTAGTTCTTACATGTAGTAAATATTCCTGAAGTATCAGCTCTAGGGTTGGTACTAAGGACATCACAAAAGTGGAATGGTCTCGCCTTCAGGTTTCCTGTAGCCTACCTGTGAGAGGCCCAAGAAAAGAGGCCATTACAATAGAGTACATGACATGGTGTGATCGAAAAATGCAGTGGATGCTTGAGTGAAAAAAGATTTACTACAGCAAAAGACACATTATTAGTAATCCTCATAAGAATACCCACCCTTGCTTCAAGCATACTTATCCCGCAGTTCTCACCACTTTCTGAAGCAGTTCTGGACGTCCTCTTTCATGAGTGTCTTTAGTTGCACTGTTCTGGCTGCCTTGCTGCCCTAAATTGATTCAAAATGTTTCCCTTTCATGATCATTTTGACTTTGAGGTACAGCCAGGCATCAGAAGCCAGAGCTGGTGAATCAGGTGAAGGAGGACACACCATCATGTTTTTAGGGCCCTGTCTTTCTGCTGAATGGCACCTGCCACCAGCGTTCGCTGCAGTTTGATCACACACCAGTCCCCTCCCCTTCCTCTCTTACTTACTTTATCCTTTCCTACCAGAAAGAGGCAGGAAAAAATCATATTTGTTCTAAAGTCAATTTAATGTTTGAATTCTCCAATATGTTCCTTCCCTCACCATTTGTAAAAATTGCAGCTTCTTATTCTAGAAGGAATGGTACAATTAATTTTCATCATATGGCAAAATGCTTGACTCTGTGAGCAGACTGTCAGCAAACTTCCCTTTTAAAAGCTCCTAACTATAAAGGCAGCAAAATATCTCCCTAAAGCTTGCTGGAGAAATGGCTGACTCTAGCCCCTTGAACAGAGAGCTCGAAGGCCAAGCCAGGAACATAGGAAAGAAGGGCACACTCAGGAGAGAAGTCCCAGGGACACGGCTTGTCAACAGACACAGCAGCCCACTGAAAGAGCACCCCAGGCCCAAAGCTACAACAATTTCTAAAACAAAATATAGTAGCATTGGACTAAAACCCAAAGTATAAAATAAATAGCCGTGAGTCCACACTGACACCAATAAACACATAAATGGGAGAAAAGAGAAAAGCCTCCCATGCATAAGAATTCCAAGTAATTTATGTGGACACCCCGTCCTCAGAGCAGTGTGACATAACTCCTATTCCTTCCCTGGAGAAGTGCACCTAGTTGACTCCCAACCAAAGAGCAGAGTGGAATGTGAGGTGGGGGTAACTTCAGAGTGGAGAAGCCAGACAGGCCCTACCTCAGCCAGGTGATCAAGGTCAGCATCTCAAGGGACAGGCAGGTGGGAACCTACAGGCCCAGCACTCCCAGCACTTGGGGGCTAAGAGCACGCAGCCAGCCTGGGCTACAGAAGGAGTTCAAGGCCAGCCTAGACTGCACAGGGAAGCCCTATCTCAAGAATGCCAACCAACAAACACAAAGAGTAGAAGTCAGGAGGACAGAATGCACCCCAGACCCACGGTGATGAGAGCAGCACTTTGCCTCCGTGTCTTCTGCCTAAAGAAAACACATCTCCCAGGTTTGATCCTGAAAAACACCAGCCAAAATCCAAAGGGAGAGACAGTCTATAAAATACCTGCCAATACTCCTCAAAACGGTCCAGGTCATCAAAACTAGAAAATGTGAGAAACTCCCATGGCAGAGTAGCCAAGGAGACATGGCAACTAAATTTAATGTAAGTTGGAGGGGATGCCAGAAGAGAGAGAGGATATTGCATAAAGACTAAGGAAATCTGAATAAAGTGTGGATTTAGTTAATACTCATGTATCAATATTGATTCATTAATTGCAGCAGCTTCCTGTGCTAGTGTAAGCCGATCAGATTGTAACAGGGTCTATGGGAACCCTTTTACGATTTTTGTAATTTCTCTGTAACTCTAAAACTGTTCTAAAATTAAAAGTTCATTTTTAAAATGAAAACAAATTTCTGAAAAAAAAAAAAAAGCATTTGCAGTTAGGGCTACCTTGAGGCACTTATGTGGTTTTGGACAATAATGACTATATCCCTGTAATAAAAAATGAGGACCAAGGAAAAAAATTCTCCCAAAGAATTTGCCAAGTGAGGCATAAGGCATAGGCTGCTCTGTCTGTTTTACTAGGCTATACTGTGCTTAAGCCTCTCACTGGATTTGCCCTAACGTGGAAGCTGTCAAAACTTCAAATGCCCTTGTGTAAAAATCAACATAAACGCCTTATCTACCTCTGATGACACTGAGAGACCAGGTCTCCACCCGGCATGCTGGCAAATGCCTGTAGTCCCAGCACTTTGGGAGGCTGAGGCAGGAAGATTTCCATGAGTTCAAGGCCAGCCTGGGCTACATACGGAATGCTACCCTGTAAAGCTGTCAGAACTGTACTAATCTGTCCCTTGTTGAAGTCAGCCTGGGGTTCCTGTCGGCCTGGGGTTCCTGTCCCCCGTGGCTTTCTTCCATGTGCTCAAGCATAACAATAAAAAGCCTCATTCATGTACTAAAGGTGCTTCTGATTGCTCTGACAGAGCACACAAGAGCCCATCCAGTCGCACTGTACCCCGCAGGGAAAACAGACAAACGGCTTAAACCTATAGTCTCCTGAGCAGCCGCCACAGCGCCAGGCCCCTAACTACCAAGATTCACCCTCCCTTGCAGGAGTCTCTGAGGTGGGCCAGTATGAGCCCAAGTCCACTGCCCAGGCAGGGCAACCAGGAGCTCAGCCTCCAGCAACGCCCCACAAGCCCGAGGACTCTTGTCTTTCCAAAATTTAGCATCGGAGACCAAATTTCTAGGTCCAAGAGAGTTTCTGTTTTGTGTGCTAAAGTCAGGTAGCAAAACCCACTGCCCGCAACGCTGCCTCAGCAGCAGAGGTATGCGGTGTTACAGCGCCACCCAGCGTGAAAACTCACGAACTGTCTCCAGCAGCTGAGCCAGTCCACACAGCCAGCCATTGGATACCAGACCAGAAGCCAAATTGTAGTAAGCTCGCCAACTTCCCGGTGTGCCAGGCCAGTGTGGTTTATGGAAAAGCAGCACCAGAGTCCCCCCTCTCTGCTCTTACCGTGTCTTCGTCCCTGACTCTTTCTGACGCTTGTTTTTCTCAGATTTAAAATGTCGCCAATAATGTGTATGCTTAAGGTAGGGTGCACCAGAGGAAGGTGTGTGCCTAGTAGACCCCAGTAAGTGCATGTTCCCTCTCGTGGGCCGCCCTACCCTCTTGTATAATGAGAATTCCATGACAACGCAGAGCCACCAAAATGGAAGGACAGGTCAAGATGGTTTTGATAATGTTTATCCAAAAAGTGGGACAAACTGTAAAACCTGGACACCCAGCATGATCAGAAGCAGGGACCCTGCACCCGACTGCCTTGCTAGGAGCGTCCTCTGATGCTGGAGTTTCCTCTGTGAAGCAAAATTGTCATAATGATGCCCACCTCACAAGGCTGCTGTGAGATTAAGTACCTCTATTTGATAAGTGTGGGCTATCATTAATGGCATTTATTAGAGACCCATAGCCCCCCGCTCAAAAGCATTTATTTGCCTGCTAGTATTACAGATGCAGGATAGTACTATACTGTACCTCTGGGAGTGTCAAATAAATCGTACCTGATCTGAGCTGTTTTTAATGGCATTGCCCTAGAGTGTTTTCCTTCCAGATGCTGGATTGAGAAATTAATTTTTAAAATGGTGCCAGGTGCCACAACAGTAACAGAATTTACTGTTTTCTGGGGTTTTTTCCTTTCCTTTTGGGAGGTACCAGGAATCAAATTCAGGACCTCACACTTGCCAGGCATCCTTTTCTAACAGTGTGTGCCGAATGTCTCTGAGATTTTGTTCAGATGACTGCAGGGCCCAGAAAGCCTGTGACTGCTATCACTGATCTTTATATATATATATATTATATATATATATAAAATCTTGAATTTTTGGAAACTAGCTGTGTTGTCAACTTTGGAAAAAGTACCCCAATTTACCAGCTAACAGCCATATTGGTTTAGAAATATTAAACTTATTTTCCATTTGTACAGGGTAATGCACTATATTAACTACATAAGGCCTTATCTCCCTAGGTTTGGTTACAGAAACTGGTATTTTCTAAATAACAAAGAGAAAATACTGCATTTCTCACCCATGAGAGAAGGATAGCATATTCCTTCTCTCATGTTTTCCCCTAGTATCCCTTCTCTCTCACACACGCTCTCCCTCCCTCCCCCTCCCTCTCCCTTTCTGTCTGTTGCCAAGACAAAGGAAGGTTTATTTGGGCTCATGGGTTCAGTCCATGGTTGGCCCACTCCAAGGCAGAACCACTATGGCGGAAGTGGCATGCTGGGGAAAGCTGCTCACCTCATGGCAACCAGGAAGTGGGGAGAAAGGACCAGCAGAGGAGCAGATATACCTTCAATGGCACCCCTGTGACTTTCTCCCACCAGGCCACACCTCCTAACGAGCTGTTCAGCTGAAGGTGGCACCCTGAGCCCACATGTCTTTGGGAGACACTTCGTAGTTAAGCACCCTTGCCTCCCCAAGCACTTGGAGCCTGGCTCTTCTTTGACCACCTCCAGGATGAGGTAGGATCATGGGCACCTTTCCCAGCTTCTGGGCTAGTGAGCTGCCAAAGGGACCTTCTATCACTATAAAACACTGCTCTTTGTCAGTGAGTGCTTCTGGCTGGAAGTCCACTTTGCACACTAAACACACCAGCTTCCTTTGGGCTCACACTTGCAGGGTAGGTCTTCTCATCCTTTACTATCAACCCATCTGTAGCCTTATATTTAAGATGGGCTGTTTTTACGTCTCAGAGCCTTTGACTCTGTTCTTACTCCAGGCTATCCTGTTTTTACACTGGAATTTAAAGCATACATCTGTGAGCACTCGACACGGCTACTGATGCATCTGGGTTCAGTTAGCCTTCTGTTGGCTTCCCGTTTATGCATCCGGGTTCAGTTAGCCTTCTGTTGGCTTCCCGTTTATGCATCCGGGTTCAGTTAGCCTTCTGTTGGCTTCCTGTTTATGCATCCGGGTTCAGTTAGCCTTCTGTTGGCTTCCTGTTTATGCATCCGGGTTCAGTTAGCCTTCTGTTGGCTTCCTGTTTATGCATCCGGGTTCAGTTAGCCTTCTGTTGGCTTCCTGTTTATGCATCCGGGTTCAGTTAGCCTTCTGTTGG
>PVLD010034297.1:0-12825 GCA_004027595.1 Dinomys branickii | reverse complement strand
AATGTGAAGTGTCCTATGATGTCAGCAAAACCATGTGAGCAGGTAGCTCATGGTCCCAGACTAGAGAGACCTGAGAATTTCCCAGGGTCCGTAGTGGTCACGGAGAGAAAGCCTCACTACCCACCGCACACACTCGCCTCTCTGAGTTTCTCATATTTAAACATCATGTCAGCTCCGCAAGGGTATCTTTGTCATGCTTCGCAGGTTTATCTGGGCCTCTCGGAAACATCTCCCTTTGATGATAAGGCCCTGGAATACTAATGTTTCTTGTTCTACTTAGGGAAACCCAGACCTCAGTCAGTATCTTTTCCTCAATCTTTCATAGTTCTGGTGGAAAAAATAATATTCACAACAACCTTCATGCACTGCACTGAATTTCTACATGGAGTGCTCGCGTCTGTGCCCAATCTTTAGATTGCACTGATGAATGGCATCATTTGCCATCAGACTGTTTGCATCAATCCCGTAGGAGAATTGCACTATGTCAGGGAACCTATGCTGAAGCTGTTTTTTTTATAATTCTAGTCCATTGTGACCTCGTAATTCACACACCATTATCTAATTTAAATGCAATAGTTTCCTATGGACATAAGGAGGTTTACCCACTTGAATTTCAGTCTTAACTGTGCAATATTTTACAACATGTCAACCTTTCAATATAACTTGTTATCATTGTTTCATTTGTAAATGATTACATGTATTCCCATTTAAAATGCAGGGTCATCATCGAACTCATTTAGTTCCCATTTAATTAGTTTTTTAAGAAAATAAAACTTTATCATTGCACATAACAAAAACAAGTTTCTGATTCTTCTCTTAATTAAACAACTTCACATATAAATATACATAATTTTGGCTCCTATTTGAAGGAACTGTGGGATTTTTTTTTTTTTTTTTTTTTTTTTTTTTGGTGCTGATAATCGAACTGTGGACCTTGTGCTTACCAGGCAGGTGCCATATCCCTGACCCTACTTGAACGAACCATGAAAACTCAATTCTTTGAAACGGTTTTAGCAATAGTTACTAACTACAATCTAATATTCCATCCTGGCAGTGCATCATGAGCTCATTCTTAAAATTTCAGATAAATAAGGTTGTAAATAACTGCGCAGAATTTATGGCATGTTTCATATTATCTTTCAATAAAATCTACAATATAGTCAAAGCACTCATAAAATTTTGACATTCTTGTCTGTAACTAACACTATATCTAGAAAAAAAGATACTACTTAAATTTCCTTCTTACTAGTGGTAAATATCAATCAGAGTAATAATGTACTTTATGAATACATTGTTTTCCTGGAGAAAAATTATTTGAAAAGTATGATTTACCTGCCTTTGTTTGTATATCATTTAGTCCATTTAATGAAGTGGTACTGTCATAAAGTACAACTTTATAACATGTACACCACTTTTAACACTTACATTAAAGGAGACACTGGTATAGGCAAACTCGTATCATTGGGACCTAATATCCACTGCCTTGGGTTCACCTCCAAGAAGCTGAGGCAGTTCTACCCAGTGGGCACACATTAGCCCACTATTAAAGATTCACCACACAAGGGTGAGAGGAAATTGTTCTTAAAGGAAACAAAAAACACAATGTCAGTTATTATAGAAGAAGGAACCTGTCAGACAAAAGACTAGCTCTTGACAAGATTGACCTTTAGTTGTATAACTCATGCTTTGATGTGAAATGGATGAACCACTTCCTCTCTCTTGGTCTCAGTCTCTTGCTCTGTAGAATTATGTGATTAAATTCAATTAACATTTTCCAAAATGTTTTATAGCCTGCAGTGTAATGAAATGATCTTTGCAAGAAAGAAAAAAAAAAACCTAGAGAGAAAGAAAGGGGAGAAGGAATAGGAGAAAAAAAAAACAGAAAAGAAAAACAGACAGGGTCTTAGGGAGTTTAAAGAATCACTATATCCACAGTGAATGGACAATGAGAACCTGAGTATCTCACTGATAAGGAAATAAGTATCTTATATTGTTTTGAAAATTCTTTTCTGAATGAATTTGACAAAAAAAAACCTCTTTCTAATCTTTTTCTTATGTAACATCTACTAATACACCAAAGAACACACTGCTGTGAGACACATTGGGGGAGTGCTTGTTTTGAGGTTTTTTCTTCAGCTTTAAGATAAAATATTCTCTGCAAACACTCCGTTTTCCTTGTCACTCTGCTGATCTTAAAGTTTGGGGACAGAGTTCTCTCCTCTGTGGCATTCTCCTTTCCAGGTTGGCCTAGACAGATTCAGCCGCTGCCTCAGACTTGCTTCAGCTGTCCACGTGGATAAGCCACCACACAAGTCAGGGGCCGGAACTCAGCTTGCTCATTTCCCTGCTGTGTGCTCTACATCTTCTGCTCAAAAGCCATCAGTTACTGAGTCACGTAACCCTTAGTTATTGCAGGTTGATCAGGCCCGCAATCTCCCAAGCAAGTGGACATCAAAGGCATGAGACAATGGAAATGCAGGGCTCCAGGAGGGACTAACTCTCTTTGATATTCTCTAAGTTTAGCTAAAGACTTCTCTGGGTGGTCTGTATTTATTTGGTTTACAAACAAAGGAGGAAGATACTTAAGAAAAGGTGGGAATCTGGGCAGGACTTTTGCAAATACCACATTACCTTAATTTAGAAGAACTATGTTATCTCCAGGAAGGTCTCCATAGCTGGAGTGAGATGCCTGCAGTGTAGTCTCTTTGTAGTTAGTTGGGGTGGCAGACAAGGTACCTAAGCTCCAGACAACTCACAAATGGACACAGAAAGTCAATTGGTTAATATTAAATCCAACTCAGAGCCATTTTTTAGTGTTCTCCAACAATCTGTCACAGTCCAGAACTTTCTCCCAAGGTTCACAGTGTCCTGAGACTCAGGCTCTGGTTAAGACCACAGAATCCAGCAATCACCCTTCCTACCAACACCATAGTAAGAAGAGCTGAATTTGAGCTCTGAAAGAGAAAGTACATCCCACTTGTGAGAACATACAAAACTATCACTTTGGAAAACATTCCTTAGGCTCCTAGGTGACTTACCTGCAAGCAAACAGAACACCTTTAAGAGGAATAAATACAGCCACCAAGGTAAACCACAGTTAATCCTGGTGTTCAGTCCAATAGCTCTTAAAGGATCTATTGTCACAGACTGAAAAGAAAATATTCTTTTTCCTTTTAAAGTTCGTATTCCTCCCAGGCTGCATGAAATTTGGGACCCCTGGCACTGTGCTCTCACAGCTCCCCACTTGCTATGCCACCAGCCTGGGGTCCTCTCTCACTCACCTGCACCCCAGAGAAGTTTATTGTATATTAACTTTATTGAACATTATATTTGGTATAAGGCTAATACATTCTAGGAGTTTAAGCTTCTTGTTAAAATGTAATGGAACAAATACTTGTTAGTTGTGAACCTTCCATGCTTTGAATAACCTAATGAAAATTAAATTAAAAATAAAGCAAATATATGACCACAAGTAGCTGAAATGTTTAAAGAAATAGATTCTAAGTGAGGCTTAGAGTCAGGAGTTCAACCATGTTACAAAACACAATTATATTTCCATGTTATGGCTTGAGGTGATTCTGTTGTGTTATGAAGCTGACTCTTCTCAGCCTGACTGATGGGCGCCTGAGATGAGGTTTCAGATGAGATCGGCATGTTCAGGGTGGTGTGGCCATAGACGTGGTCAGCTTTCGGGGTCCACATGCTTCATCATTCCCATCAAGCAGGTTGACAGAGAACTCACCTTTCTTGTAAATGACATGATAGCATTAAGGTTTTCTCTGATCTAACAGTTACATCATCTCCCATCTAAAGGAGAAATGAGGAGGACCTCAGGTGTGTATTACCCATTGTAATTAAAAGGGATGTGCTCAAATGGTTTAGAGAAATCTACCTCCAGAAGTGAGGATGGAGCTGTACCATTTGAGTCACATGCTTGGTTCCCATAGAGTGCTTTAAGCGAAGTGGAAGTTAGCGAGCAACCAAAATGTCCACATACCCACACTTAAAAACTGTATTTATGATATTGGAAAGAAATGAACCTGAGAAAATTGTGAACATTTTAATGGACAGACTTCTGGATATATCTCCCACACAGTTTCCTTCCCACACTCAGCATGGGCTGAAAGAACAGCCTGAAAATAGTTCTGATTATAGCAAGGGACAAAGCCTCTGCAGCTGATTGGTCTGTGGGAGTCCTCCTACTTCGACGTAAAACTACAGGGTCTGAATATTGCAGGGGAACAGTCACGCCGTAGGCATCACCACTGAGATCTACAGAGTTCGCTGTTGGAACTGACACCGAAGGATGCAAGCGAGGTACGGGTAGAGACAGAAGGTCTCGTGCAAAACTGTTATGAGCAAGTCTACAAGAGGGAGAATCCATACAAGTAAGAGAGAGGAAACTTGGTTTCAGTAGGAGGCGATCAACAGCTGGAAGAGGAAACGTAGAAACAGAAGAACGGCATGGCGTGCACCCAAGTCTGGAGTGCTTCAGTTCCCGAAGCCTCTCCGCCCCAGGTTCTGTGAGAGAATCTCCACTTCCCACTCTAACTTCCTGCTGCGGTTCTTTCCCACGCGCTGTTTCATACCCACCTCTTTATACACGTGGTACTTTGAGCTTCCGATCCATACAAATGATGGGACTAAGCTGGAGAACATACTATAAAAACACATGATAAATAAATATTTTACCTTAATTTACTGGGGATATCTAGAAGTAATTCCTTAAAATAAGATGTACCAAAGTAAAATAATTTTTAAAAAGTATTTCCTCCAGAAAGCCCGCTAGAATTTTGAAGGAGAAAAAATGCACCCCTGCAAAATATACTTTTCCATTCCTAATACAAAGTAGATAGTGACAGTCCTAAGCTGGTGATACACATGTGCTGGAGCTACAGAACACTTAGTCACTCACATACTTTGCTTTTGAGTGAAGTCTCTGAAAGTTGAACTCATTGTGTCCTACCTGTTAAACAGAGGCATAATAGTTTTATTCATTTATTATTAAGCAAAGGTATACTGCATTTTTAATTTTAAAATATTTTAAACGGTTTTAAATTAAAATCATGAAGACATTGCTTAATAGCCAGTACCCAATCTGAGAGTTTAATCCAGCTTTTAAACGTTGAGACAATTGGGATTTATGAAACCACAATTACAATTTGAGAATCAGTTATAAAATTCTCCATTTTTTTCCTGACAGAAAATGTGAACCCGGTAAGGTCACGTAGCTCACCAACAGAGCACAGCCGCTGACACACTGCTCTGAGTCAGCATGGAAACTTGCCCACAAGCAGGAGCTCTGGTCTCCTAATTGACCTACCAGCTGGAAGTCTTTTCTTGGCAGCTATGACTTCCTACAGCTTTAAAAGTGCTGTCCATCTTGAGCCCAGATAGCATATTTAGCCTGAGACAATATGGTGTTCAAAATGAAAATTATGACAGAAAAAGTATGAATTCTAATGGCAGAAAAGTATCAATAACTGTGGGACTGAAAATGTTGTGAACAACATATATTCTCATATCTCAGAATTGTTGTTATATTAATTATCTGTATTCTTAGAGAATAAATTTTTATGTGTAGATAAATCATTACTATTTGATCAGCCGGTGTTGATTAATTCACATGTAAAATTTTTGATACAGAAAACGGGTAATAAGAAAATGAAAAAATTAAAATAAGCTTATTATTTTATTTGATAATACATTTCTTTAGGCTGACTCAGATGACAGGAGAATTTTCAGTTATCTCATGATACATCTGGGTGCCTTACCTGTAGCCACTGTAACTGACACAATCGGTTGGTGACTGACTATTTCAGAGTCTTCTGTTGTCCTAAAACTGCCTCTGTGCACAAATTTAGCAGAAATGCTTGAATTCTTCAGGAATACATCTGATATCCAGCATCTCTTTTCTTCAAAAGTCTTAATGACTTTTATCGATAAAACATCACAGTTCCATGGTGTATGTTCACGGTGTTCTTTGTAAATGCACATGTGACATAACTTTTTATTTTATTCACTGGTTTTGACCCAGAGTTGCTGCATGAAAAATGTATTCTTTATATCTCCATCACCTCCCCACTCCCTTCCCAGGGGTATCTATACCGCTAGTAAAGCAGAGGTTTGGTACCAGACCCACCTCTGAAGTAACTCTGGAGCCTGGCTACTAAGGATCTTCACAAAGGATAGGAATTACAATAAAGTACTCGATATTACTAATCTTCAAGTAAGAGGAAATCGAAAGCACAGTGGAGTGTGGGATAAACCTCAATGGTAGAGAACTTGCCAGCATGAGTGAGGCCCTAGGTTTGAGCCTGAACACAGCAAAAAAAAGTAACTTAACAAATAAAAGATAATACCACACTCCAGTAAGAACATCTACTGGTTATTATCAAAAACAAAGAAAGATAAAAGTTGCTCGTAGGGCTATAAAGCAACAGGTATCTTTGTAAGCTGCTGCTGAGAATGTAGTAGATAAAGCCATTGTATAAAACAATATGATGGGTTTTTAAAAAATATTAAAATAGAACTACCATGTGATCCAATTACTAGGCATATGTCCAGTCAAAGGCATGTTTTTCACAGCACTATTCACAATAAGCAAGAAGTGGCAACAGCCTAAGTGGCCATGGACCGAGGAGTAAAGAAAATATGTCCATGTACTCAATGGAACGCTGCTCTGCCATGAAAAAAGAATGAAAACTGTGCCTTCGCTACTTTTCTCTCATTGCTGAGACAAAATACCCAACACCTGATATTAAGGAAGGAAAGGTTTACTTAGCTCATAGTTTGTATAGGTTTCAGTTCATACTTAACTGGCTCAAAGCATGGTGGTGTGGCACAGGGGCAACAGTTCATGGTGGCAGAAGATAAAAAAGCAACAAGAGCAAAAAGGAGTGTGAGAGAAGACTCTTTCTGTCCCTTATATTGTACGTAGGCTACCCACCCTAAGGTGGGTGTGGCACTCACACCCATAATCCCAGCACTAGACAATGAATCAGTCACAAAGTCTAGATTCAGCCACCTCCAAAAAGTATCCCCCATGACTGCATAAAGCTTTGGTGGGACATCCAAGCACAAACCATAACAGAGTGTTATTATTTGTAACATACTAGAACTGGAGAAATAATGTTAGATAATATACAACAGGCGCAGCAACTTGAGTATTGCATGATCTCATTCATGTGTAGAATATTATTTAAAAGTTGATCTCATAGAAGATGAGAGTAAAATAGAAGTTACCAGACCACTATTCACTCCCTCCTCTCCTTCTCCCCCGCCCCCTCCTTTCTTGCCTTTGTAGATTTGGAACCATGACATTCCAAGACTGGACATCTGACAGCCATGTATCTACCCACTTGGAACCTCTCTTGGGAACAGAGCTAAGCTAGAAGCAAGACACAGAGAAGAGATGAAAGCAAATCAGATTGTGGTATCACTGTTTAAACCTCTGGATGGAGACATGCACAAAGTGAGTTACACTTTTTGGTTTTTACGTCATTTAAACCAGCATTTTATACTTGTACATGAAATAGCTTAAGCATGTATTTTTGAACTTAACAAATTTGAGCCATAAATTATGGCTACTACAAACAGATGTGTGATTTTATTTTGGCTGAAAGCTAAGTTATGTTATGTTTCCTTATTACCACAGCTTCTAACCTCCAGCCTCAGGGATATTTGTATCTGATGTCATACCCAGAAATACAAATGAACTTATGGCCTAAGGAGAAGAACTGATCCAACGGCCAAAAGGTGCACCATTGGGTTAACATTGTCTCTGGATGAGCCGCTGAGATTCCACTTGGTCCAGGAGGCAGAACAGAAACAATAATTAGGTATCCATGAAACGTTATGGCAAGCAGCCCTGCTAGCTGCAAGACAACAGATAACTTCCCACCACTACACCATTAGCTACTGCGGTGTGTGCCAAGCCAGAAGGGAGAGAGATCATGGCTGAGTTTTCCATCATTTTCAGTCTGCCAGTTACAAAGGAAACATAAATAATATATCTTGTTTTTGGCACGTGACTTAATACTTTGAGAATCTTGCCCTAAACTGTAGAAAACGTATGTATGTGGCAGAAATAATCTCTGGATTACTTGGCTTTGAAGCCAGCCGTGTTTGAGTGAGATCTGGAAATCACATTCAAAGGAGCACTTGACTGAAGGTACTTCTCACTCAAGCGAAAGCTAGCCTTAATGAAAGCCCACAAATCTACACATATTACAGAAGAAATGGCGCAGCTGCCTAACTGCTGGACTTCACAGGACACGCTTTGTGAAACCTAAGATGAGAATATAACTATAGGAACAGTAGTAAGATGAAAATGTTAGTCATCATGCCCACAGTTGTATACTGGGTTTAATGTCAGTGTAGCGTACTCAGAGGGATGGGGGTCACAGGCAAGTGAGATTTAGTTGGGTGAATGCTGGCAAGGAAAGCATGATTCTATTTCATGGGTTCCAAACCGCACTGGAGACTAAACTAAGCTACAGTTACCAGAGGCACCTCAGGGGAAAGTCTGGGGCAGTGCTTTGGCCAACATCTCAGCAATACCAGGGTTTAAGGAACTGGACATCATTTGCACATTTTTCTAGAGACAAGAGAAGGCTTGCCTGTCTTCCTTAGCCATGATTAATTTTGTTCCCATTTCATTTTTTAGTCATTTTTGCACATGACGCCACACTGTCACCCTAAAAGACTCTTGGAGTAAATCAATTTAAAAATAAGTGTATATGGTTTTTTAAATATTATTTTAGATGATATAACATATAATCATATAAAATTAATTTAGTTTGACATAATCCAGGAGCAAAATGAAAGGGCCCCTGTCAAGGTTTGCACATAACAGGAAAGAACAGCTATGATGAGGTAAAGAAGGGTTCCAGTTAGCTTGGAAGTTCGAGGGTCTGGTGCTTACTTAATTGATAAAAGAGACTTGAGCATATTCCATTTTATCACACTCTCTGCAAGAAGATACTGTTTAGAAATATCCTTGAGGTCTCACAGTTTATATCATTTTCTGAGCATTTTCAGACTCACATAGCTGATAAATTTGGATAGAATTTCAGGCTATGTCTGGATTAGGTTTATGTCACACACACACATTGTTTTGTTCATTTAACCTCTCTTTTCTAATGTACACCCAGCTATTTAATGAGGACATGGAATAAACTCTCAATTACTGGAAAATAACTGTTTATATCCCATTATAAATAAGATATTCTGGTAGATATTTTAGGGCATGCAAAAATAACTACAGTCTACTATGCCTCGGAATGAATATTCCAGATAATAAACAAGACCTGGACTTTTAAAATAAAACAGCAATTGCCACCGTGCTGGACAGCACTGCCAGTACTTGAGTGAAGGGATCACGGTGCAAATGACATTTCAATGCTGAGAAAATCCTGAACCCTTAAGGTTGTTTTGAGTGTCTAACTGAAAGTGCAGTTTTAAAATCTGCTTATAATTATATGAGCCTGAGACTCTCTCTATATTCCCAAAGCCCATATGCCAGAATGTTTGTATTAAATACTCCACCTTAATACACAAATCAAAAGATGACTGTACTTTTATATCCTGAGTAGTCCCAGAATTGTTCCTATATTCAGAAATATAACCTGAAGAGTGAAAGCAATATTATTGTTTGGGTTTGCTGCACAAACCACACGCTTCTATCATGCTTTGTCTGTGTAATTCCCATTTCCAAGAAATATGTATGCACGTTTGGAAGTGTAGAACAATAACAAATTCAATAATTTTTATTTGAATATTTGAATTGGTTCACCGTGATGCACACATGTTAATGTTACACCTTTCCTGTTGAGAGTTTTATTTCCCTAATAAAAACAAAAGAAAAACCACTAAAACTCAGTCAAACAGAGGGACACTCTTACAAAGAATTTGACACACACATATTGTGCTTTGTAATTTCCTCAATCCATCAGTTTGTGCTTGGTGTCCATTTTTATTGTTTATTCAGTTAAAATGATTGCCCATTTTTCTGTTTTGTATCATACACTAATCTGCTTGATCCGTGACTGCCTCGTTATTCTCAGGTTAGTGTTAGTATGTAATACCAGTTCTTTTCATTGTCTTTCTTGTACCTCGTGTACAAAACGTCTTCTAATCTTTAAATCTCTGAACTAAAATCTTAGTTATTATATGTACGTAAATAGATCCTACTGTGTCAATGAGCTTTCCATTATACTACTGCCTAAATGTTTACTTATTAATATACAGATCATAGCATTTCTTTCCTTTTGTATTCAAAAAGAAAATTATATTACATTTTTTTAATATGAGGTGCATAACCTTGTCGTTTTTCTGTGATTATCTAACAAATGTATAAAAGGAGACTATTGGATTGGGAAGAACTGAGATCCAATGCCTTGGGATGTTAGGGAGAAGTAAAAGCTAGGTATGCATACAGTGTTTGACAAAATAATAGAAGTGTGTGTAACTCATGCCAACAAATACAAAACCCTACAAGATGAGAAATAATGATCACTGGTGAGTCTGGAAGGAATATTCCTAAAACCATACAAATGATTTTTCATTGCATACAGAAGGGGAATTGTGACTATTTTTGACAGAATACAGAAAGAATGCTTACTTGATAAGGAAGATGCTTCAGGAAAGAGGGAAAGAAATAAAAACACAAGACATAGTGGGTTCAGTTTCCCTCCATTAACAATCTGAAAGTGATTTGGTATTTGGAACTTTATTGACTCTGAGTGTGAGAAATTATGAAGTGTGAGCACAAACGTCTCAAGGAAATATAAGTAGAAGATAAAAGACAGTGCGAAGAGTTTGAATACCAGAACATTGAGTGAAAATCAGAAAAATCATCCAAAGGAAGAGTTAAAGTATACATAGAAAATAAGGCTATGAAATGTCATCCTTATGAGAAGGTATAACCAGGTAAATTTTATCCAGAAAGAACTTTTTTTTACTCATGAGCAGAATGGCTACAGGTCTAAAACTTTCAAAGATAATTATGGTATTGAGATGAAGAGAAAGATAATTCTGGAGAAGACTCTAAAGGTATTAGACTGTAGCACACGGGTGCGAGGGAGAGTACAAATACATTGGGTGACTCACAGAAATTCTCCCAATAGTTTATTTATCTATTTATTATTTTTGTCTTTTTGAGACAGGGTCTCACTATGCAGTTCAAGCTGGCCTTGAGCTCACTTTGTAGCCCATGCTGGCCTCGAACTTGCAATGATCCTCCTGCTTCCTCCTGCCTCCGGAGTGCGGGGGTTACAGGCATGTGCCACCACACCTGGCACTCAATAATTATCTGGTCTCTTTTCCAATTTTTGTCCTAAAATCACACACACACACACACACACACACACATTTTGAAAAGTTAGACCAGTGGCTGGATCAATGGATTTTAAAAGAAATAAACTTTCATATGATTGCACGGTCAGTTCATATACGAATTATAAGTTTAAAAAAAGCATAAAAACTAGATTAGGCTTTCACATTCTCCAGAATTATATGGATCCAGAAGCCCCTAAACTTTTGCAAAGAAAAAAAAGTATTCTTCCCAATTCCCAGGATGTATTTGGTGTATTAAATCCTAATAATAAGAGGATCAATGTGGACCGAAGCATCACGACACCAGCTCTGAGCATTCTGTTATGAAAATTAATTCCAAAGTCTGAATATGATCTGAGTTACTTGGGCACATTTTATATCCTTGTAGAATGTATATATGTGCATGCATATATCTGGGTGCACGCTTTGTAAAATTTGTATTACTACTATAATCCCTTACTGTGATTTGACAGTTTAATTTCAACTAAACACATATTACCATAACTAATACTCTATTAATTTTAAATAATTCGGTAGATTTTTGCTATTTCACACTTCTATTGGAGCAGTACTATTTTATAGATCAATTGAGTGGTTGGTTTCGTGAGACAGGGTGTTGCTATGTAGCTCAGGCCACCCTTAAATTCACTACATAGCCAGGGCTGGCCTCAAACTCCTAGGGAGCCCCCTACCTATGCCTCCCAAGTACTGAATTTACTGGCATGCACAATCACACCCTGCAGTGCTATTTTACATTATTTACTTTTTATTTTTAACACTATTTCAATAATAGAAATACTTTGTTTAGAAATCACTTGATTCTTTTTACTCTGTGTAAACATAGCTAGCCAGCAAGGAATGTTTTTCAATCCATATGCTAAATACCAAAGTTTTTCTATGACTTTTCTTCTTTCATTTATAAAAACCTGAACTATTTTCAATTCTAATAAGAGAATGTGCCTTGGAAAATTGCCTAGCATGTAAAAACTGGAATAACATAATGGCTATTAAAATAATGATTACATAGAAACTTCTTTTTAAAATTCTATTTTAAAGACAAAAGAACGGAGACATATGAACCAGAAAAGCCATAAACAATACAGAAAATAAAAAGTTATACAGAATATAGGAGGGAATTAGCACTGGATGTTGTATTACATAATGTTATCTTCATATTAGTTAACACAAAAACATTAAAGGAAATACCAAATTATAGAGAAGATAGTAAGGAATTTGCACTGGATGCTGTATAATATAAAGTTATCTTCACTTCTGTTAATACAAAAACCATTGAGGAAATACAGAATTATAGAGAACACAGAAGGGAATTAGCTCTGGATGCTGTCCTACATAATGTTACCTTCACCTTTGTTACTCAGTTACACAGATGATGGCCCATTTGATCATTCAGTTTTTCTCCTCCCTCATCTCCATTGCCCTACCACTCAATCAGTCATCTTCCCTGTGATAATAACTGTACTCCTGGGT
>PVLD010034296.1:0-12829 GCA_004027595.1 Dinomys branickii | reverse complement strand
GTGACCTGGGTGAGGTGTGTAAGACTGCTCCCCCACCCTCCCAGGGTTCCCTGCAGGTATAGGGATGAATCTCCTCCCCCACTCGGTGATCTGGTCGCGAGCGCCGATATCTCACCAGTTATTGGAGTCCCTGCAGGCATGAAGATTCCAAGGTGCCAGTCTATCCTTTGGGGCTTTCTGCGTGGCTCGCCCGATGCGCACGAAACGTGAGCCCGCTGGGCGTTGCCGCCGCTAGAGAGCCGATCTCTGTCGGGAGTCGCCGGAGAGCTGCGCCGGGTCGGGGGGGGGGCGGGAGGGATCGAGCTGTCTGTATTCTCGGGGCGCCAGGACCCAGCAAATCCCTCTCTCCCGCGCGGCTCGCCCGACACGCGCGAAACGTTGGACTGCCGGGCGTCTACGCCGCTAGCAAGCCGATCTCTGTCGGGAGCCGCCGGGGGGCTGCACCCGCTCGGGAGGCGGGAGGGCCCGAGGCGGCCGCGCTCCCACTGCGCTTGGACCGATCCCAGCTTCTTCCCCGCGGGGCTCGTCCCTGGCTCCCAGCGTCTGGGACTTTCCCACGTCTCGCCCCGGCAGCCTGGTCCGCCCTACCACATCTCCCCCGGCATCTCAGAAAAATACGCCCAGTTTAAACTTCCCAGCCGAGGTCCCGGCATTCACGCTCGCCAAGTCTGTCTCGAGCTGGTGGTGTTTATTAAGGAGGTTCGCTCCCTTGCTGCTCACCTGGCCGCCATCTTCCCCGGATCCTGTAACTGCCTTTTGATATAGGTTGTTAAATAATCAGGCCACTTTGCCCATATTTGATTATTTCCATTTCACATTTTTCAAGGATCATGGGTCCGTATGAAATAGCCAAGTCAAATGCTAAATTATTCAGGGGAAGGACAGAATCTTCTGTTTGCACTTAACCTGAGTGTTTGAAGTGGACAATGGGAATTTATTAATAAAGGAATCCCACCACTTTCCTCTCCCTTGCTGGGAGACTCAAAGTCAACTCTGAGTGAAGGCGTCAACTTTAAGCGGCTAATTACTTCCTAATCATGCAGAATAAAAGCTACATCCCTTAAAATGCACCAGACAGCTAAACATAATGTTTGCATTTCCCCGATGGTACTATCACAACCAATCCATACACAGAGTGCCCAGCTGGGAACCGGCTTCTCAGAATGTCAACACAGCAGCTGTCCTGGGCAGAGCTCTGATGGCTGGTCAGCGTCACTCAGCCCTTAGGGCCAGCAAAGGGCATGGTCACAGCTACAAGGGGGAAGGGGAGGCCAAACCAGGACTTCCTGAGTCTATTGGAATCCTTTGTGGAGGACTTCTTAGA
This sequence comes from Dinomys branickii, assembly GCA_004027595.1. Classification (NCBI taxonomy): domain Eukaryota; kingdom Metazoa; phylum Chordata; class Mammalia; order Rodentia; family Dinomyidae; genus Dinomys; species Dinomys branickii. The sequence goes on along the minus strand of PVLD010034296.1, from coordinate 11,505 downwards.
GAACAGGACAGGTTGGAGACCAAGACTTGAATAGAACCTTGGACTCCAAGGTGTTTAAATGCTACAGTTAGATTTAGGTCTGTCTTCTTGGATAATAAGGTCCGTAGAATTTACTCAGGCTTATTATATCTTGTCACTGCACTGTGAGCTGGGTCTTTATACTGTGATGCAAAGAGGGAAGGGGCGAGGCCCTCAGTAAGTTTATGAGGAAGGGAAAATCTCAGTGCAGAAACTGGTTTAATATTTCATATGTTTCTTTTGGGTTCAAGCTGGCTAGTCGTCTTTCACAACTCTGTTGAACTCAAGCTTTTGGACAACAAAGTTGGTTTTGTGATTCAGACAGTAAGAACTTTTTTAATGTTTATTCTTTTACCTTAAAAAATCATTAGGTGTTCCTCACATGCTGTGTGCCCACTCACTGTCAACATTTTAAACAATACTAGAGTACAGATACAACTTGGGGTTTATCCCACACATCGTTCTCCAACTGAACGTTTGGCTGAATGTTTTGCCCCACTGACTGGACTCCACCCTACACTGTTCCGGAAGAGAGGCCACTCCAATCAGGCTCCCAGAAGGGACTTCTGGAGTTGAGACAGCCAGAAAGCTTTTGGAGAATAAAATATACATTTTTGAGTTAAAGGCTCTAAGAAATTCTGCAGTAAACACATTATTTTGGCTCAGTCTCATCACAGGTTTCCCAAACTGACTGCTGAATGAGTCTTATTTTATGACACTGATTTGCACCCTTTCTGGAGAGCATGCTCTGAGGCACGCTGGCCTCCCTGGACCACGTGTTCATCCGGGGCTTATTTACCCAGCAGAGCCTGGGCCTGGTTGATGGAAGGATCTGGAAGCTCAGGAGGACCAGGGAAGCTGTGGTTCTTATTGTGCTCACTTCTTATGGGAGAGGCAGCACAGTAAGTCAACAAGCAAAGATGCATTCAGGCGATGGTAATGACCACCGAGGCCCAGGTGCTGTCTACTCTCACAGCTCTGCACCAGCGAGACTGAATGACTCATGCTGTATTTTAGGGCTGATGGTTTCAGGAAAGACCTAGAGTAAGTCCTCTTGAATATCTAGGTGCAGGCAAGGATGCATGTGTATAATTTTACATATCTAGAACTACTTTATATACAGGAACTTGCCTTTTTCATGCATCTGAGATGTCAAAGACAGTATTATTAATCAGTAAACATATCTCATTATCGTCACATTTAATGCTGCAGAGCATTTATTTGTGTACATCCTCATTTTTTAAAAAAACAAATAACCCACTATTGGAAACATGGCTGTATACTTTTCTTCTGAAATAGTTTCTTTAAGCTACATTCTCAGCTATAGATTTGTAGGGACTAATGTATGAGCATGGCATGTTTTTATATAAACATGAAACTGCCTCCAAGGGTGAGGTACTACTTTGCATTTGCTCTAAGGCTGCATGAAAATGCTTGTTTCCTAAATGCATGCTAGCATATGCTTTCAACTCCATTTTATTTCTTGGCCAGTCTGATAGGTGAAAATGTCATTTCATTCTTACTTATCTGATTGCTAATGGGCTTGAAGATACCCATTACTCTTTCACATTTCTTCTTTTAGTGACATGACTGTCCAGATCCTCTGCCAATTTTTTGATTGCTGTATTGATTTCTTATTGATTTGTAAGAGCTCTTTTTATATGGGCTGTACTAGCCCTTTGTGATAGAGTTCCAAAATTGTTAACTCTTGATTTTGTTACTGGTGTTTAAAACCATTCTGATGTCATCAGTTTTTATGTTGCTTAACTTATGTTCTATTTCATGTTTTCTGCTGCTGATATGTTTAGAAGAGTGAACCAGCCCTACCTTAGGATTGTATAAATATTCTTGTAGCTTTCCTTTCGGCTTTTGTTTTGCTTTTATTTTCGTGTAAACCTTTCTTATTTCAGAAACTCACTTTGCTGTGGGGAATGCATTCTCATCCAGGTTTACATTTTCCAAATGGCTGTTCAGATGTTCCATTTTCATATTCTTGCTTACTAGAAATGCCCACTGTACTGTATTATACACTAAAAATTCTGTATACTTGGGGCTATTCCTGTAATTTAGTTTCATTTGAGCTCCCTTTTGATCCTTTGCCAAACCACACTGCTTCACTGAATTGTTATCAATTAATACATTTTTAGTATCTGGTAAGACAATTCCTCAGTGCTGCCCTTTCAGAGAATTTTCCTGGGCCATTATGTTCTTTAATGCAGACAAATTTTTAAAACACTCCCTCTTCCAAGATAAATATATTCCAAAATGATATATTAAGTTAATTGGCTGACTTAGGAAAATTAGATGTTAATAACCCTGAGACTTTTATCCAATAAAAAAAAGACTTGCATCTCCACCTACTGATATCTCTTCAAATGATCTTTCATTTTGTCTGTAGTTTTACGTATACCCTGTACATTATTGCTAAGTTTATTTTGAGGTGTGTTAGGTCTTGGTTTTATTACAAATGAGTTCCCCACATGTTATATTTTGTCTCTTGTCATGATTCACCTGTGATAAAGCCATTGATTGTTGTAAATTATTTACACCTGGTCGTGTTTCTGAACATTTGTTTTAATGTTTCTATTATTTCAGGTATTTTCAAGAATACATCCTGATTGTCCCCAAATGCTCACTGTTTTATCTCTTTCCCCCTCATGACCGCTTTGGTACTCCTATCCCTCTGCTTTGCTCAGCACTTTCAAAGTAACATTTTATGATAGTGATGAAGAACTTTGTGGAGTTTTGTCCATGGTGGGAAGCTTCTAGTATCTTCTCAGTTAACTATAATGGTCATTTTTTAACTGAAATAGGTAGTTTCACAGATACTGTAAGAGGACAGATACCATTTGCCAGCATCAGAAATGGATATTAAGGTTAATAAATGTCTTCATGGCCTATAAGAAACGAGCTGATTTTATGTTTCTCTTTCCTTTGCCCATTGATAATGTGAGGGTATTTTTACATTTTCCTGGACTGAATACTCTTGGACTGTGAGAATCAGTTACTCATGACCATGGTGTAAATTTGGTTCTATCTGCTAGCACCTTATTCAAGGGTCTTGTGTGAACTTTCTCTAATTACCTTTACTGGAGGGTCTTTGTCTGGATCTGGCATCCAGGTTATGCTGGCTTCATAAAAGCAGTGGCTTTTTGTCTTTCTCAGTGTGCTGGAGTTGTCTAAGTAGTACAGAAATATATTCAATTCCTTGAAGATTTGGGAGACTAAACCTCTGACTGTGAGTGTGAACTGTTTCAGACACTTGGAAAGTGAGATGGTATTATCTAGTGAAGTCCTAACATTTATGGCCTAGGACTCCAGAGCCCTGGCCCTAGAGATGGGGCCTTGAGGGGCTCCCTCATGGGTGCGCCAAGGAGCATGTGCTGGGATTTCACTGCAGTTTTGTTCACATTGGCTAAAAACTTGGAAATTACTTAAATGCTCTTCAGAAGATGATATGGTGAAGTGGTTCATGCAGGTCACCACTCTGCAGCCATTAAAACGATTGAACTAGACCTACTCATATCTACCTGGAAAATTCTCAAAAACTTGATATTGCATGGAGGGTGGGGAAGAAGATCATGAAACAATCTGTGTAAAAATAACAGGAAACAGTTCTCTGCATAGTTTTCTGAGCCAAAGGGTTGATAATATATGCACATATATTATCAAAAGCACAGAGGGAAAGGATATTCATTGCCTTTAGGAATCAGGGTTTCCACTGTGAAGGGCGAGAGAGGAGAAGGGCGAAAGGGAAGCAGGGCTTCAAACATCTACATAGTACTAAATTTTACCATATAGTGAGGTCTGCTGTAAATACAGGAGAACCGTGATGCCTCTTAAGTCTTGGTGGTGGCATTTATTATACGAACCATACTTCACCTCTGGCCTGATCACATCCTCTGCAGCCTTTATTAATTTTTATTTAGTTTCTCAATTAAGGACTCAGACCTTTCTGAGGTCTCAGGAGACCTCGAAGTCTCCAGTTATATTTCTGCTGATTCTGCTCATCCTTTTTACACTGCCGACTAGGCTGGGTAGTAACCCTTGTTCTCTGGGTACACGGACTCCGTTCTGTGCCCAGCACACAGCACGCGTGCAATGTGTGCTAGACGACCATATCCCATCATTGACTCCTGGGCCCAGGGCTTGCCCCCTCCAAATCCCCGGTGCCCCTGCCTTGGTGTGGAGCCCTGGCCTTTGCGGGGAGCCCTCTTGGCTTCAGCAGTGCCCAGCCAGGGTGGAAATATCTTCTGGCAAAGAGCTGGGACCCTGTGTGTGCTGCTGTCTTGTGCGTGGTTTCAGATTTACATCACCGATCCCCGGGCCGCTCTTCCAGCCTGGCCATCCTGGTCCTGTCCCAGTTAGTGAAAATGAAAGTTGCAGCTCCCGGTCCTGTAGCTTTACCCGAGCTGTACCTGGGCAGATGCTCACTTGCTGTGGCTCCTTCTTTTCACTGACACCTGTGGCTCAGGTGAGCCTCCTCCCGTCTCTTCCTGCCCACAGGTGGAAGGGCTGCACCTACCTCTGTGTCTTTCGGCCCTTGACCCAGGCCTGGTAGCATCTGGAAGATTTCCATCCCAGAGCATGGTAGAGTCTGAGCCTCCTTCTTTGTGGATTCCAGTGTTCAGTGGTTCTCCACGCAGGGCCATTTTGCATTTCAGGGACACTTGGTGCTGTGTGCAGACATTTTGATGGCTGCCCCTGGCTGTGGAGCGGGAGAGTTGTGTGGTCAGCTTCTGGCGAGCAGAGAGCAGTAACAGCGTGGTTACTGCGCAGTGTACAGGACAGATCCCTGTGCGCAGAAGGAAGAGCCATCCTGCCAATTTATTCTGTTAATTCGTTAATGTGCAGAATAGAAAACATTTACTTGAAGTCGGAAGATGGGTTTGGATCTTGATCATGCCCACCTCTTTCACATATGTGTTCATTTAATGAGTATTTATGGAGCTGTTAATATGCACCAGAGAAGGTTCGAACCCATGGTGCTCACAATCTGGCAGAAACACAGTAAGTAAACTAGTAAACAAACAAACAAACAAACGCGTCTTAGAGGTGGTTATCTCAGTGATGTACGGTTCGATCTCTCACTGTGCTTTGTTTTCCCTTTTTGTTTACTTTTGCCCAGAACAGTGGTTTCCGAGCTGGAGTGGGCATGGGAATCACCTGAGGTCAAGCTAAGGTGAGTGTGGTCCCACCCCAGAGCTGCAGGGTCACAACGCACATTTCTAGCAAGTTCCTAGGTAATGCAGATGTGGGCAGATATGGGGATCACATGCTGGGAACACCTGGTTCCATCGTTCTTCCTGCTCTGGGATTCTCAACTTTCCTGCAAGGCTCTGCGTGTAGAGTCTGCCAGCTTACAGAGTGCAGGAACAGGTAGTGCCTTTCCCTCTCTGTTCCTCAGCAGCTTGGACACATTCAGCACACTGAACGTGTGCTGCATGAAGAAATGAATGACATTTCATGTACCTTTCTCTTCCCAGGAGCTCCTGGGCACTCTAAGGTCCTGCGCTCCAGCGAGCTGTGGCCTTGAGGCTATCAGTGTGCAGTCAGTGTGCCTGTGAAGCTTGGTTATGTCAGCTTGATTGGGCTGGGAGCCACCCGCAGGGTTGCCGGGGCACACTCTGGGTGTGCTGGGTCGGCTGTGGTGGGCCCACCTTTGGCATTTGGTCTAGTCACTCACTCCTTTCTGTCTGCCCCTCTGCTGATTCTCAGCTCCTGTGAGTGGAGCAGTTGTGCTGCCGTGATGGTGCTGCCTGGGAGCCAGCCAAATGTGGATGGAAACCTCTGATGTGCTCACTAAAATAAAGCTCTCTGCCTTTACTCTGTGATGTTGGGTATTTTTTCCCAGCAACAGGAAACCTGCCCAATGCAGCCAGTGAACATTCCTGAGCCTCGGTTGTTTCTCTCTCTCTCTCTCTTTTTGTGTTTTGAGAGAGGGTCTCATGAAGTAGTGTAGGCTGACCTTGAGCTCACTTCTGTAGCTCGGCTGGCCTTGAACGCATGGCAATCCTCCTGCCTCAGCCTCTCAAATGCTGGGATTACAGGCATGTGCCACCAGCCCCACCGCCGTGTTCTCACTTGTAAATGAGTATAATGATCATGCTCCTTAGAATACCAAATTGGATAAAAGCAAATAAGATGTTCATTGTGTTTGAAGAGCCTAATAAGGTGAATACCTTAATATCATTTGGGGTCAGAGATGCACACCTTTGTTTTCTATTGCCAGGATGTGCTAATTAGTTGTGTGCAGTGACTGTTGACTCCTAGAGCAGCCCTGATGGAGGCTCGAGCTCCAGGGAACTGGCAAAGCATCCAGCCGAGGCTGGCTTTCGGCAACCGGGAAGCTGTGCAGGAGCCGCAGATCTCGGTGGTGTGGGGAGTCCCAGCTTTGCCACCACCAGGACAAAGGAGGCTGTGCTAGAGCAGGATGATGATGCTCGTGGGACCCCGCCCTCCCTGGGGTCCCCCTTTGTGGCCTGCTAGTGTCTGAGCACCAGTGCAGGCTGGGTGGGGCTGGGCCTTGGAGCTGGTCCACTATAGGGCTCTTTTTTTTTTTAATTTTATTTTAAAGACAAAAGAATGGAGACACATGAACCAGAATAAGCCATAAACAATACAGAAAATACAAAATTATACAGAATACAGTAGGGAATTACCACTGGATGTTGTACTACACAATGTTATCTTCATATTTGTTAACATTAAAACATTAAAGGAAATACCAAATTATAGAGAAGATAGTAAGGAATCAGCACTGGATACTGTATAATATAAAGTTATCTTCACTTCTGTTAACACAAAAACAATTGAGGAAATACAGAATTATAGAGAACACAGAAGGAAATTAGCCCTGGGTGCTGTCCTACTTAATGTTACCTTCACCTTTGTTATTCAGTTACACAGATGATGGCTCATTTGATCATTCAGCTTTTCTCCTCCCTCATCTCTGTTGCCCTACCACTCAATCAGTCATCTTCCCTGTGATAATAACTGTACTCCTGGGTTTATCTATACCCCTGGACTCTCGCCTTGGGAAGACATATAGCTGCCTCAGAACATACTATAACATACATGGGTGTATACAAACTGCCATGGTCAGAGGTGGAAAAGCACATATGCTCACAGTGGACCGCCCAGCTCCACCCCGTCGCCGTGCTATGGGTGGGGGTGGGTCCAGTCCATGAGGTGCCCTCAGCGGGGCCCTCAGAAGAGCAGCTGCAGGGCCCACAGTGGAGCAGCCGCGGGGCCCACAGCGGAGCAGCCATGGGGCCCACAGCAGAGCAGCCGCCAGGGCCCACTGTGGAGCAGCCGCCAGGGCCCACAGCGGAGCAGCCGCCAGGGCCCACTGCGGAGCAGCCACGGGGCCCACAGCGGAGCAGCCGCGGGGCCCACTGCAGTGGAGCAGCCGCGGGGCCCACAGCGGAGCAGCCATGGGGCCCACAGCAGAGCAGCCGCCAGGGCCCACAGCGGAGCAGCCGCCAGGGCCCACTGCGGAGCAGCCGCGGGGCCCACAGCGGAGCAGCCATGAGGTCATTCAAGGTTCATATGTGCAAGCTGTAAGGAGACCCTCTTGGTGCACACATTAATAGTTTGGGGTGAGTCCTGAAGAGTGTGGATTCGTCCATTGTTGCCAGGAACAGGCGGTGCTTGCTCAAGCCACCGAGACTCAAGGTGCTCCCAGAGAGAGTTCAGGGTGGGAGCTGAGCCCCAGCAACCCAGCTCGTGCTTCCTGCCTGATGTTGGAGTGAGAAAGGTGTGGAGCCATGCAATCCACCTCCATCTGCATCTCCCTCCTGTTGTGGTGCTAGAGCCCCCATCTGCTCCTTGGCTGGATCCCTGGGAGCCACCATGGCTCACCACTGAGGTTCCCCGCTGCTCTCTGCTGGTAGCCGCTCACCCAGCTGAGAGGCAGGGGGCCACCATCTCGAGGCAGGCGCAGAGCCGGGCGTGGTGGGCTGTGTACTAGTTGCATTGATTCTCTCCAGGTGCTGATTAGGAAGGTTGCCGCAGGGTGGGGACTCTGCCCCAGTGGCTGTCACAACCTCTCACTCTCACACTGGGCCCGACAACTGCCACCGACCGCCATCACCTCCTCCCCTGGCTGCGCCCTCCTCTCTCCAGCCCTGGACCAGCTCCCAGAACTCCGCTCCCCTCTGGCTGAGCTGGGAGACCTCCGTGAGTGTGGGCCTCTGAAGCCAAAGGCGCGAAGGCCAGAACGAGGGCGCAGGCCATGGGCGTGCCCGGAGCAGCGACCCCCTCCCTCTCCTCTCCCTCCGACTGCGCCATGGCGGATCCCCGACCCCCTCCTCCAGCAGAGGTCCTGCTCAGTCTCTCCGAGGGCCCCAACTCCCACCTCAGATCCTTCCTGAGTTCAAGATACCCACCTCCCCCCCCTCTGTCCTCCATCTGAGTGGCATTCCTCCAGAAGGCTCCCCCTGCTGCCTACCCGGTTGCCATCTCGAAGTTCTCTCGTAAAATTTAGTTAGTTATTTGTTGCTTTCTAATGAATTGACCATTACACTTCTAAAGTTCTGAAATGGCCAACTGACCATAGAAAGATACCACTTTAGGCTCCTGCTTGAAACCAGCAGCTACAGAAAACTGCTGGCCTTGATTCAGGGCCATCACTATAGGGCTCTTAAAGGCACTTCTCTTTTCCTGATGCCAATACTTTTGCGACTCCTGAGCCCGGAGGCCGTGTTTTGAACCAAGCAGGCCCTGCAGCAGGGACTGACACCTGGTGGCTGAGGCTCTGGGGAAAAGCTTTGGTTTTTCCAGCAGGCCAAACTTCACTCCCCAGCCTTTTACACAGGCACAAGGCTGATCAGTTCTGCCTGCTCCTTCCGGCAGCAATCGGGTTTAATCAAACAATTGCATGTCTGGGAGAGCTCCCTGTTTGTCTTGATCATGTACGTGGCGCCCCTGCCGTGCCTCCCCCATGCTTCCTCGGCCACGTGTGTCCAGTTTCACTCCATCACAGATAAGCAACCCAGCAAATCGCGTAAGGATGTCTCTGAAGCCTGGCATCCAGGATACTGTCTTGTCCTGCACAGCAGCTGCTTCCCTGCCACCAGGCTGTGTCCCCGCTGATTCAGTGTGGTCTCTGTGCTGCATGGTGACAGTGGGTGCCTGGCCATTTCCTTCTCCTCACTGCTCTGTCCACTCACAGCTGACCATGGCTTCCTAGCCCTCACCCTGTCACTGCCCACTGGGCAGGGATCACTCTCCAATCACAGGCTCTGTCACCAGTGCAGTCTGCACCTGCAAGGGCAACAGATAGCTCCTGAAGGTCTTGGGTCCAGGTACCTCGGCCCCACTGACACGTGGGACGGCATTGTGCTCTGCAGAGCACTGCCCTGGGGCACTGCAGGGCGTGCAATGGCATCTCTGCTCTCTGTGTGCTAGATGCTAGCAGGACCCTGTCTCCAAAAGTGACAACCAAAATTGTCTCTAGGCCAGATGTCCCCTGGGGGGCAAATGTGCCCGAGAAAGAGCAGGTTCGGAGGAAGGTCTGCTTGTTAACACTCGGCTGAAGGATGGGTGCCTTGAGATCTGGGTCCCCAGGTAGGATGTCTACCCTGGGATCTTCCTCCTCTGCTGGGGCTCAGCCTGCCTTCTTGCATCTCTCCACTCTGAGGTTGGACCCAGGGTGGAGGCCCGGGATGGCAGAGACACCCCTCCTTGTAATCTCGAGGGCCGGGTGTCTCCCGTTCTCGGAGCCCAGCTGTCCTGGGTTCCCTTGCCAGATGCCTCTCTCATCCATTGGCCAGAAGCTTCCATGTCACATTCCTCTTCTCACTGGTTTGTCCTCAGGAACTGTCACTCACCTGTTTCAGAGTTGGTCTTTTGATCAGGAGGCTGAAATGGTCTCACTTTTCACAGAATTACTGTTTTTAGACCTATTTAAGTAATCTGTCCCAATTTGCTCAGCATGCCTCTAGGTGCCTCTCCGCATGGGGAGAATATCCACGTTCAGAGTGCAGAATGGAGAAGAAGGAAGGCTGACCCTGGTGGGCCGGGTGAGGACTCGGCTGACGGCACTCTGAAAGGACCCTTTTCGCTATGGTCACCCCAGCCCACAAAGGCATAATTGGCGCATTTCCCTGCATATTCCTCGGCCCTTTTTATACCACTTCTGATGTGATAAAATTAGCTTCTCACTAAAGCACAAAAGAGAAAGAAATGCCCTTTTTAAGCAAATATGTAGAAAATGCTTCTATTTGTCTGGATCAGTGAAAAGTGGCCCCACCTGATGTCAAGGGTCACCCAGGTGACCTCCAAGGCGGCATCTGGACTTAAGATGTTAGATTTCTTCCCTTTTGATTGGGGGGAAGAAAACCCTTTCTTGACACTTCAGAGCAATTTTAGTACAATGGGCATTGGAGAGGGAGAGGAGTGGGAGAAGCTGCGCGCAGCCCAGGGGTGCACGGGGGCTCTGAGCCCAGACCCCAGGGTGGGGAGGATGAGAAAGGGTTTCAGGCATCCCAAAGAACACAGACTGAATGCAGCTCATCTGCCCTGGCCCCGTGGTAGGATGGGACTCGGGGTGCTGTGCTGGTGCTGTGGTTGGGACCTCCCTCTCTTCTCAGGCCCTGCTTGTTCTCCATGTTGCCTCCTAGCTTCATCTCCACTTCTGGCGGAGGGACGGACTCAGCCTCAGACTGAAACAGTGTCCAGGTTCCCTCACGGTCCCTGGGAGGAGCAGGATCCAGGCCCACGGCTGTCTGACCCCACAGCCAAGCTCATTAATTCGAAATGAACGTGTGAGGTGGGGGGAGAATCAATCTTGCCTGGTTTTCTTCCCTAATCAAAGAAAATTCCCCAAAGACCTAGATAATATGTGTAAGACTGTAAAAATAAATTAAAACAGGGGTTTCTGGGAATGCTCCTGCTCTTGGACTCCCTGGGCTGTGGCGCCCACAGCTTCCTTGGTAGACGTGCGGGACCAGCCTGACAGACACTGAGCCGTGCTGAGCTCTGACACCAGGGCCAATGACTTGGGCTGGGGCAGGGTGGGCAGCGCATGCCCAGAGAGCTGTGAGCCGGGGTCCTTGGGCTCCTAGATGTGATGAGGTGTTGTGAAAGGCACTAAGGACACTCTGTGGGCTTAATTTTGAGAGTAAGCCCTGAGCCCAAAGCAGAGAACAAGCAGATGAGGCAAGTATTTGCTCCTGTGATCTCGCATCATGGGGCTGGCATAGGAGGGGCAGATATCATAGTGGTTCATTAAGGACATGGAGTTCATAGTTCATCAGAGCGGGGCCGCAGCCTGATCTGCCCCTTTTGGTAGGAGGCCTGGGGCAAGTTACCACATGTTTCTCAGTCTCTGTTTTCTCACCTGTAAAGTGGGGCTGACTGAAACAGCACCTACGCTCTGGTGTGCAAACCCTGACCACTAGCATGCAGATGATGGATGGAACAGGCATCTCGGAACACAGGATCAAGGGTCATGTTGTCTAGGCTCAGTTCTTTTTTTTTTTT
>PVLD010034295.1:0-12830 GCA_004027595.1 Dinomys branickii | reverse complement strand
AAGAGGGCGAGAGGGAGAGAGGGAGAGGGAGTAAGGGAGAGAGGGAGAGAGGGAGAAAGGGAGAGAGAGAAGGGAGGAGAGGGAGATAGACTCTTCCAGGCCATACCCTCAGTGTCCTGCCTCTTCTGATCAGACCCTGCATCCTAACAGCAAGCCAGTTATAAGACCCCATAAGCTAATCACATTCCCAAAGTCCTGTCTATGAGTGCATGAGGCTCTTGGGAGACATCTAGATATAAACCATAACATTCTACCACTAGACCTCAAAAGACTCATACACACATTCCTTTATGTAAAATGCATTTTGTTCATCTCTAAGGACTGCCAAAGTCTTAACGGTTTGGCCATTGCAAAATTTAAGTCCAAAGTTTTCCCGGAGCCTCAAAGCAAACTCTTAGCTGTGAGCCCCTATAAAAATCAAAATGTCACAGATGCCAACATACAGTGGTAAAGGATAAACATTCCCATTCTAAAACAGAGAAATACGGGGAATAGAAACGAGGGTAACCAAAGGAAACCTGAAACTCAACACAGCAAATATTAACTATGGTCCTATAGTTCCATGTCCTTCACTCAGGCCAAGCCATGGTGAAATGTAAAATCCAAGGGCTTGGACAGCCCAGTCCTATAACATCACTGGTGGTTGTAGCTCTCATAGCTTCTCTCTTGGGCTGGCTTTGCTTCCTTTTTGATGCTCTCCTCAGATGTTCCACATCTGTAACTTTCTCAACTTCCTTGGGCCTCTGCTACACACTTTCAGCTGCATCCTCATAATTTCAAGCACTGCCCTCTTAGAAGCACATTTTCTTGCCTCCCAATCTTCTTCTAAAATCTGGGTGGAAACCTTTCTGATCCCACAACCGTTACACTCTGCATGCCTATAAAACTTGTTCCATGTGGATGATGCCAAGGTCTGTTCCCAGTTGAAGCAGTACTCAGGCCGGCTTGAATAGTGGCTGCACTGGCCTGAATATATGAATGGCTGAGCATTGTGAATGAAAGCCCAGAATGCCAGTTATCTAGATGGCCCCTCTTGAATTGGCTACCTTGGGGCTCTCTTCTCAAAGCAGTCTTTCACCTTTGCATTTCTGAGCTTGCCCATGCTGGGGTCTTGCTTGTTCCTGTGAAGCCCTCTGGCCATGTTTTGTATTGTGTTCTGGTGAAATACCTGGCTTCTTTTTAATGCTACTCTTTCCAGCAACCAACTTCTCCTCTGCTTCATCATTATGGGAGGCAGGCTTTCTGGTGAAATCCCAAACTTTTAAAACAGGTTTGTGATCCTGTTTCTCACACTTTATCTCACTAACAGCAGCAAGCAGACATGCTACAGCCTGAATGTTGGACTGGCTTGAAATTTCCTCCACAAGATTAATTAGTCTACTGCCCTTAATTTCAGTCTTCTGCAAAGTTGTAGGACATGAATACAATGTAAACAAATTTTCTGCCAGAGTGTAATACACAAGACCTGTAGTCTTGCTACTAATGAGCTACATTACTGTGAGTATTCTGGTCATTTGAGCTCTAACTAGAAGCTCCCCTCAAGCTCAACATTTTAGGGCTGCTTCTCTAGCCACCATCTCCCAAACCTTTCCAAACTCCTCCCAGGAACCAGTCCCAGAGGCTTCTGAGCCACTTTATCTGGTACCAAAATTTGTCTTAGTTATTTTCCTCATTGCCAGGACATAACACCTGATATTCACAAAGTAAAGAAGGAAATGTTTTGGCTCACACTCAGAAGTTTAGTCCTAGCGTGGTTAGCGGGATGGTAGAATGTCTTGAATAGAAGAAAAATAGTAATGACATAGTAGCAGGAAGCAGAGAAGGTCCGGGGAAGTGCCAGGAAGGGAGGACAGAACCTTCTAGGTCAAGCTGGCTGTGACCTACCTCTAACAACCAGAACTCACCCCTTAATAGCAAGTCAGTTCTATGGCCCCACAATCCAACCACATTTCAGGCAGGTGCTTATGCCACTGAGCTATATCCCCAGCCCCCTAATCCAATCACATTTCAAAAGCACCACCTATGAGTAGATGAGGTCGTGGGGGAACATCAAGATATAAGTCATAACAGAAACTATAATTATTAAATAAGGTCACCTATAATTAAAAAGGTCACCTATAATTACCTTCATGTTTTAAGCAAAATGACATTCCACAAACAGAAAATTATACTGAAATATGCATTTCTGAGAAACAAGGACAGGAGTGTGCCTGGGTGCCTAAACCTTGAGGCACAGCCCTTCTTACCACGAGGCAGAGCTGCACACAGACTGCTGTAACCATCCAGGGAAGCCCTGATGGTGATAAATGTTTTGAAACAGCTATAATTTTTTTAGAGGTAATTTGTTTTCTGCAAGACCTGGAGTACCAACATTTTTTGTGTCTTAAAACTAATCTGTGGCTGGGATTTTAAAAGTGGCTTGGCTATATGCCAATTCAACAACTTTTTTTCTGTTCATTCATTTCTATAGAATTGAGCAGAGCAGAGCAGAACAGAGAAACTATACTCTCTGCCACTCAAGACGCTGGTATTAAAGAAAAAATGAATTAAATGAAGCTATCTGCTTACATTTTATTGTGACAACATCTATCACACATGCACAACTTTGTACTACACTGCTAAATAATGAACTGAGGAGGCCAAATGGAGTTGATCTCTTGCAATCTATGTTTATCACACTAATACAGTGTTTGCTTTCATATGCTTATTTATGCAGTCTTTTCAGGTCTGAGGATGTTACCCTCATCTTACACAACAGAAAACCTAGGCACAGAGAGGTTACACGACTTGCCCTGGACCACAGAGGAACAGAGCCAGGATTTGAACCACGGCAGTTTAGCCCAAAGATTTTGCTCTCATGTCCTGCAGTGTACATCTATATGGCAGTCGGCCCAGATATATGTAATAACTATTTGTTAAATTTACTCCACATCAAATTTATATGCTTGTGCAAACTGCAATTTTTTTCACCAAAACCTTCACATAACACCAACCATTCATTTCTCAGTTTTGAACTCACTGCACCTCATGATTCTGGGCATGACAAAGTGAAAAGTGTTTTAGAGGATTTTCTGTCAAAAATCCCCTAAAACCTCTAATATATTGACAAACTAATTTTGATAAAGGGTCAGCATTTTAGATTTGTGGCAAATACGACCTCTGTGGGAACTATTTATGTCTTCCTTAAGCATAAAATAGTCACAGACAATATGTAAATGATAATTGCAAACCTTATTAGAAAACAAAGTCAAACAGACTTGACCTGAGGGCCTTACTTTGCTCACTGCTACTCTAAATAAAGACAAACTGCATGGAAATCAGAACTCCACTACGGTGAAGTCAGACTAACCAAATTACTATGAGTTGCTTTAAATAATTTATTTGCCTTAAAGTAGTAGTTCACAACAAGCAGCAAGTTTTGGTTGTCACATGAAGGGAATGGTCCTGGCATCTAGTGGATAGAAGTCAAGCTTGCTGTATGTCCTACAATGCGCAGGACAACTCTACATGGCAAAGAATGGTCAAGCTTAAAATACCAACACCTTGAAAACCCCTGGTTTTAAAAATTACAATGTACTTAGTGGTTCCTTTATACTTATCTCTCTCAAAACAGTTTTCTTTAATGATCCTGAAATATCTCCATAAAGAGGAGAAGATGGACAAGTTCCCTACAGAAGAAAACTAATACACAGAGAAGTTAAAATGATGCACACAGGATCACAAAGTGAATTATGTGGCAGTTAAAACTCTGATCCAGATCTTAATGTTTTAAAAGCTATATTCATCCTCTCATATCTCACAGATTTTAATCTATGTTTATAATAGCTATACTTGAAAGGGTCATTTTAAAATGTGATTTTCAATATAGGAAGATAATAGCATTGAATTATTTTAGGTCTTAGGTTGCCTTAAAATTAATTCACTCAACAATATCACCACAATTAACAAATGTCTGCTGAGGTAATTTCTCCCATATTCTCTGCTTACATATTTATAAAGTCAGCTACTAGTTCCAATATTCTTTTCTACTAAGGGTTCTTAAATTCTTTTCTTAACTCAGGGTAGTGTACCTACTAGCTGTAAATACATCACATATGTACATCCACTGGTAGCAGTAGAGTCAAAGGACATGGAATAATAATGGTCACTCTGTGTCTAGTTGCTAAACACTATGTGTGTATTTTGTGGGTGTGTCAGTACTTGGTTTTATATGGTATGGTTGAGACATAGTCAACTTAAACTTTTTCTTACCTAGAAATACATCAGTTCTAACTTGTATTCATGATAATGTGCAATATGATATAAAGTATTTCTTTCAAAGACATTTAATTAATGGTACTGTCAGAGTACAAAATAGAGATGATAAAAGACATAGTACTTAAGTTTCAGTGAGTGCTGAGGAAAGTGCAGATTGTAAAAGATGATTAAGTGAAGATCCACTTATGGATGGGTTAACTTCTTCATTCTTTGCCAATAGAGAGCTAAAGTTGCTATCTCCGGATTCCTCATACCATTACTTCTAAAGGAAATACTGTGCATTTATATCTGCCTGGGATTCAAGACTCATAGTGACTGAGGCAACAAAAATGCTTGCCAGAACCGTCAGTTCAGAGACTAGAATCTTGTTTTCTTTTAGCCTCCTACAGTGCCAAGAACTCCTAAGAGCAGATTACCAGGAACTTACCACTATGAAGAATAAAATGTACATGGGTAGACAGCAACAGCCTGGTTTAAGAAACAGTTTAAAAAACATTCAAGTAGGAGCTTCAAATGTAACGTTAGAGCTTATTTAGAGTAGCAGTCCCAATGCTTCTATCTTTAACCAATAATTCGTTCTTTAACAAAAAAAAAAAAAAAAAAGGAAAGAAAGGTCAGGCAAATCAACCGTAGGGGTCAAGAGAATGACGGATGTCACAGAAAAGTTGTTATTCTTTAGGTTAATACTTGTTAAATCATGAAAGTGAGGCAAGGTTAAATCAGGTAAAGCAGCGAATTTAAATATACACATAAATATTTAATGGAAATTTTAACTTACTCCGGCAGTACACTATAAAACAGCATGCAGAGCTCCCTGAAGCTGTAACAAAACATCATGGACCTTACAGAACCCACGGTGGTGGCTGGCACACAGCTCCAGGGCGAACATTTTGTACAAAAAAGGAAGTCGTAACAACTGGGTTGTGGAAAGATTAACACAGATGTTTTTGACATCTCTCTCTCAAACAGTAATAAGGATGAATTGCTCTTATCCTTATCTAATGACTTAAAAAATTTCTCCCTTCAATTATTAAGGGAAAGTGTAAGAATAAGACAATGTTTTCTTTCTCTTTTTCCTTTTGAGGTGATGATGAGGAAGTGGCTACTAAAAGCTGCAGTCTAGTTCTTTGATTTGGGAATAAGTAAAATGTAAGATTAGAGCGCTTTAATCCCCTTCCCCTTCCCCTTCTCTTCTCCTTCCCCTTCTCTTCTCCTTCCAAAAAGGGGTGAGGTCGGAGCTCTGGACACTGCCTGTCCTCTAGCCCCTCTGACCCAGTGTTGTTGTGGGCTCTTAATTTTCCACTGATGCACCACCTTTTTCAATCAGAAAGCAGCGAACTCTTCTGCTAGGCTATTCCTCCACTTTCAATGTATACTGTGAAGGGTGTGGAAAACTGGCCCGAGAATGGCTCCATACCTTTTACAGGAACTTAGACAGTTGCATCTGCAGCCCACAGGAGCTCAGCACAAAGCCACAGCAACCACTAGGATCCTACGTTATACTGACTGCCTTCACACTTGGCAAAGAGTGGAGGATGATGTAATTCAGGCACAGCTTTGGTCTGATCTAGGCAGGAACTGTTTAGTAGAGTGCTAGTACCTAGTCTTACATTAAGGTTATGATGGAGGCACAGGATCCCCAAAGTGATGGAAAGGAAATGAAGGGGCTAGAAGTAGGATCATGAGGGAGCAAGGAGAAGAATTCCTAGAGGACAGGCTCATGAGATATATCACTGGATCAAGCCAGAACTGATACCTAAGCAAAAAATACAAATGGCCATCTAATTGACAGAAGTGGTAATTGTATGGCGCTGATGGACACTGTGGTACTCAACTTCAAGCAAGAGATCACCAAGATAGTAATTTCCATACTGAATATATCAGACCAGCTATAACCCTCAGGAAGTCACTAAAGAATCTCAAGTTTGGTCCCAGGAGAAACCCCCAGGTTCCAGGTTGTGCATTAGAAAATCATGGCAACTCATAGCTTTGTCAATAAGGGAAATAGCAAAAGTTACTGCGCAAACCAATCAGACTGACCTTTCTAGCCACTGAGATACACATGTGAACTACAATTTAGTTCCTTTGCACTAGTCACAAACTTGCCAATTCATTCAGAGGGTATACAGATGAGATCAGATCCTTTACTGACATGTGGCATTAAGGAATGTAAGAACCTAGTTTACTATCAGCTATAACTATTCCTTGATATGATCAATTTCTGGACGGTTGCAGAATATATAGTCATGAGTCTTCTGTTGCAAAAATGTCTCAGTGGTGTAAACCTCCGGATTCTTCCTTCGCCTTACTAGTAATACTCCCACAGGTACGAACTTGGCTGCTATAGTTTGGGTCTTCCACGCCCCCCAAGGGTCCATGTAGGAAAAGTTCAGTGTCCAGGGGCACTATTGGGAAGTTCTGGTATCTTAAAGAGGTAGGGTCTAGTGGGGGGTGGGATCATTAGGGAAGTGCCCATGAGAGGAACACTGGCACACCCGCGGCTCCTCTTTCTCTCTGTGTCCTCACCATGAGGCGAACAACTTTCTACCACAGACTCGCCTTGAGGAGCTGTGGCAAACCACCATGCTGCCCTCTCCTGAAAAACAAAGCCCTTGCTACAACCTGCCCAACCTCTCCTTCACTCTATTTATGTAGTTAAGGAGAGCTGGCTATATTGAAACAAATGCTCCTGGCAGTGAAGGTGGCAGCCTTCCATACATCAAAACTGTCTGTACATTGCAAATTCTGTGCCTGGTATGGCTACAAAGTTTCTTTTCCCTAGGCACTCTGCCCCCACCCCAACTCCCTGAAGGAGACCAATAAAAGCTATGAGCTTTTGAAGATGAGGCCTTTTGTTCCACAGAGAACACCGGGTCATGCCAGAGCTCCTCAACTGCAGAATGCTCTTTTTCTTTCTTTGCATCCCTGTGCCATATTGCCAGGTGAGTTAGGCTGTATACCCTCATCAGAAGTTTCAGTAATGAGAGGCCTTACCTTAGGCCCTAAAGCAACAGGGCCAACTCAGCATGGATTGAAACCTCTTGTATTGTGAGTCAAAATGAACCTTTTTCTCTTTAGAAGCTGATTGTCTCCCTTGCTATAGGACAGAAAGCTGACCAAGCATTGGCTAAATGTATACTAGCAAAAAGTCATGTTTAGGGTTGAGCTCCCTTTATCAATGTACAAATACTCCCAAACGTCTCGATTTTTGAGTAAAGAATTTTCTCAAGACTCAGGAAAGAGGAGTACTGTGTAATACCTGCACTTGCTTCAACTTTGTAACCCGTTTCATTGTGACTGTCCTGACTACATCCTGGTCTTCACTCTGACTCCTAGGATGTCAAACTTCTGCTACCAACACAGCTGCTGGATTAGAAGGACGCGTACAGAATGGGGGGAGGGTGCAAAACAGCCTCCCTTTTGCCTTCCTGTTTTCAGTCAATCTTTTCCTTATCATACACATCCTGGGAACACCGTTTCTAAAATTGTTCACATTATGCTTTGATGTTCTAGTTTTTGCTATTGATATAATCCAATCTTTCTAAAACGGATGAACATATGTAAGGAAATTCTTTAAAAAAAGAATTATTATTTCAAATTCTTTAAAAAAAGAATTATTATTTCAAACCCACAATACATTCCAAACACACAGCCCTCCAACATGCAGTTTTCCCAGAGCACTTCTACCCTAACCATTCGCTGGTCTATAAGGAGCTCTGCACTCCCAGCGCAGCCCACTGATGTACTCACACTCCCTAAGGAAGAATAGAAAACATTCTATTTCATATTCCTGTATTTTCTTCTTGCTTATCTATGCTTCCCTTATCAAAATTATCTTCCCTGACAAAGATTCCATCACCTTTCCAGCTACTTTTATTTATTACAACCAAAAGTAAACTTTTTTCCCTCCTCGAACTTCCTCCCAAATTGAGCCATCACTGATTAACTTACTATCATAGGTTATTAGTATCTTTCTATGTATGGCTACACCTTTGTTAATCACATTACAGAAAAGGAACTTACGTTGTTTGTTGAATGAGTTTCTAAACAAATTTATTATAC
Organism: Dinomys branickii; assembly: GCA_004027595.1. NCBI lineage: Eukaryota > Metazoa > Chordata > Mammalia > Rodentia > Dinomyidae > Dinomys > Dinomys branickii. The sequence goes on along the minus strand of PVLD010034295.1, from coordinate 4,511 downwards.
TTTACAAATAATCTAGTCAAATTTTAACAATAAGCATTTGGTGGTTTACACACTTAAGAGAAATTTCTATAAATTTCTACAAGCTTCTGCTGTAAACCAATTAAGGGTGTTCTCTCTGTATTATAAAAATATCAGGAAACATTTCACAGCTTCAAAGGTGTTGGTATTGTTCAACGGGGGTTACTCAGGGATGGATAATAGATGAAACTGAATACGAAAGAGAACTTCTACCTTGATGTGCTTGCAGCCTTTTTTTAAGATGATTTTTATTGGTACATTTTAGGGTTACATAAAGATCACATTCATCATACAGAATTCGTACCTATACATGATACAACTTGATTCTTTTTTTAACTATTTTTCTACCCTCCCTTCAACCACTCCTCCCCTCCCTACTTACAAAAGCTGTTTCCAGTTTTGCCTTTTCTTATTTTTTCACTTTTTCCTTCTTTCCTTTCTCCCTCCCTTCCCATTTGACCATTTTCTTCCGATTTCCATTTTCCTCCTATTGCCTATTTTACTTCCTGTTTCTTCGTATTTCCTGTATCTATGATACATTTCAGTCTTTATTTATACTTTCAATTTCTCACACCAGAGAAACAATGTGGGGCTTACACACGTGTGCCTGATTTACCACTTACACTTCTTTATGGAAGAGTACTATTCAACTGCATTTTTAAAAATCCACAGCTTCTTTATCCATTCACCAGTTGATGGGCATTTGGGCTGTTTCCAAGATTTGGCTATTAAAACTGTGCATATATAAACATGGGTGTGCATATAATGCTGTGGTATCATGCTTTCAATTCTTCACGGAAAGACAGTAAGAAAGGGAATGGCTGCGTCAAATAGGACCTCTAGTCCTAGTTTCTTCAGGAATCTCTGCACTGATTTCCACACTGGTTACACCAGTCTACACTCCCACCAACAGTGGAGAAGCATTCATTTTCCCCACAGCCCCTCCAGCATTTGTTATTGCCTGTTTTCTTGGTAACAGCTATCCTTTCTGGGATGAAGCGGAATCACAGCATTATATTAATTTGCATTTCATGAATCACCAATGATGTTGAATATTTTTTCATATATTTATCTGCCATTTCTACTTCTTCATTTGGGAAGTTTCTATTCATCTCAGATGACCATTTTTTGATTGGATCTTTAAATTGGGGGGTTAATTTTTTTGAGTTCTTTATATATTTTAAATAGTAATCCTTTGAGTAAAAGGTAGCAAAAATTATTTCTCACATTGTGGTTTGTCTATTCACTCTACCAGTAGTTTCTCTTGCTGTGCAAAAGATTTATTTATTTATTTTTATTTGCATAAGTTTTTTAGTAAGAGCAGATCCTAGTTGTAGACTCCATGTGATAGTACCTGTGCATTCAGGGTTTTGTTCAGTCCTTGCCTATACAATGTGTTCCAGAGTTCTATCTATTTTATTTTCCAGCAGACTTAATGTTTCTGCTTAATATTTAGATATTTGGTCCATTTCAATTTTATTTTAGTGCATGGTGAAGGATATGGCTTTAATTTTAATCTTCAGCATGTGGAAAGCCAGTTTTTCCAACACTACTTATTAAAGATGCTATCTTTCTTCCAGTCAATGTGTTTGAGAACTTTGTCAAAGATAAGGTGGCTAAGTATATCTGGAGTTGTTTCTGTATCTTCTAATCTGCTCCACTGATAACTGTCACTTTCTTGCCAGTACCATGCTGTTTTTATCAAAATAGCTTTATAGTACAATTTCAGGTTCGGGATTGTGATGCCCCCCGTCTTTCCTTTATTGCGTAGAATTGCCTTTGCTATTCTAGGTCTGTTCTGGTTCCAAATGAATTTTAGGATTGTTTTCTCTAATTTTGTGAGATATGCTGTTAGAATTTTGATTGGAATTGTAGTAAATCTGTATAACATATTTGGAAGTATGGCCGTTTTTACTATACTGTAGGTTCTTTCTACCCAAAAACAAGGGATATCTCCCCATTTTCTGATATTCTCCTGTAGTAAATTGACAATTGGTGGTCAATTTATAATCCCCAGCTGAACTGCGTAAGCATGGTGCTAGGTGTGGGAGGCCCACCTGGGGATTGTTGCCAGCAGCACAAGAGGCAGAACTGCAGAAGGGGAAGTTAGGCTGTTGGGAGTGCAAAGAAGCTGTTGGCAGCTGAAACAGGCTGGTTAGGAGCTGGTAGAAGGTGTAAGGAACTACTGGTTCTTTTGGCAGAGCTTGTCATGCTGACTTTCTTGATGAACTTCGCTGTTTTCATCCTCCAAGGAGCTCGGGACCTCATTGGCACTGACAATGGTTCGCTTTTGGGGAGCTCTGATCCTCACTTTGAGCATCACCTTCTGACTCCGGAGGAGAAGATGGTGCACTGCCAGTCTCCTGGAGAAGCTTGCTGCATTGGCTTCCCTGATGGGAACTTGGCCATCTTGATCACTGGAGGAGCTTGGGACCTCACTATTGCTGAGGATGGCTGTGGTACCTTTCAGGGGAGCTCTGGTTTTTCTGAGCATCACTTCCTGGCTCCAGTGCAGATCCCTCAGCCTGCTGACACAGATCCTTCATCCTGATGGCACAGACTTTCTAGATTCCACTGCTGACCTTTGGGCCTTCTCAGCGCAGATCCATGAAACATGCCTACATAAGATATTATTATGGGCTCTGGGCCTCCAGGTGGACCCATGGGAGGCATTGTTATAAGCTCTAGGCCTTCAGCTGGACTCATGCAGGACATTTCCGTGGGATCTAGGCCTTCAGAGGGATTCCTTGGTCTTAGTGTGTGGAGAAAGTTCCTGTACTCTTTGTATAGTATTCTTTGGATTACTATTATAAATAATGTTGTAAGATTATGTGTCCTGTATTATATTGTTTCCCCTTGCAAAAATATCCCCCAAACCACAACACCTCTCCAGTCTCCTTTATCAGAGCACTGCAGTTTTCACTGTAGAGTCCTTTCACTTCCTTCCTTTGTGTGATCCCGAGGTATTTCATTTTTGGGTGCTGCAATACAGTAAGTGTTATTTCTTGAATTGATCTCTCAGTGACTTTGTTATTCTTGTATCAGAAGGTTATTGATTTTTGAGTGTTTACTTTTTATTCAGCTACAGCTACTGAACCTGGTTATTAAATCTAGAAATATTTGGTGGACTTTTGGGGGTCTTCCATGTAGAGTAGCATGGTATTTGCAAAAAATGATAACTTCTTCTTTTCCTATCTTTATTCCTTGTCTAATGTTTCTAGAACTATATTGAATAACAGTGGTGACATCAGACATCCTTGTCTTGTTCCTAATTTTAGAGCGAAAGCTTTCAGTTTTTGTCCATTTAATATTATGTTGGCTGTTGGTTTGTTATAAATGGCTTTTATCAGATTGAGATAAAGACTCATCCCTTCCAGTTTTGTCCAATTTTTATCATGAATGGGTGTTGGACTTTGTCAAATACTTTTTCTGCATCTACTGAGATGATAATATGGTTTTTGTCCTTGGCTCTGTTAATATGGTATATTACATTTATTGATTTGAGCATGCAAAACAATCCCTGCATCCCTCGGATGAATCCTACTTGATTATACTGTATAATCTTCTTGATGACTTGCTTCATTCTGTTTGCCAGGATCTTATTGAGGATTTTTGTAACCATGTTCATTAGGGAGACTGGGCTCTCTTTCTTTGTTGGGTCCTTCTTGGTTTTGGTACCAGGGTAATGCTTCCTTCCAGGAATGCATTGGGGAGTATTACTTCCCCTTCAATTTCATTAAAGAGTTTGAGAAGTAGCAGTATTAGGTCTTCTCTAAATTTCTTGTAGAATTCAACAGTGAATCCATCAGGGCCTTGACTATTATTTGTTGGAAGGTTTTTAATTAAATCTTCAACTTCCTTGACTCATAGTAGTTTATTTAGTTTTTTTATACCTTCTAGATTCAGTAGTAGTTATATCTTCTTGATTAGTAGTTCATATGTATCTAGGAATCTGTCCCTTCTGCATTTTCTATCTTCTTAGCATATAAGTTCTTGAGGTAGATATAGATGAACTTTTGGATTTCTGATGGATTCACTGTGACTTCACCCTTTTCATTCCTGCTTAAATGGATTTGAGTTTTTTGGTTTTTAATAAGGTTGGTTAAGGGTTTGTTGATTTTATTTAATCTTACAAAGAACCCACTCTTCAATTCATTGATTCTTTGTATTGTTTTCTTATCTCTACTGAATTAATCTATGCTCTGATCTTTATTATTTCCTTCCTTGTATGAGCTTTGGGCTTCACTTGCTCTTCTTTCTTCTTTTTTTTATTTTTTTTTAAATTTTATTTTAAAGACATATGAACCAGAAAAGCCATAAACAATACAGAAAATACAAAGCTATACAGAATATAGTAGGGAATTAGCACTGGATGTTGTATTACATAGTTATCTTCACATTAGTTAACACAAAAACATTAAAGGAAATACCAAATTATAGAGAAGATAGTAGGGAATTTGCACTGGATGCTGTATAATATAAAGTTATCTTCA
>PVLD010034294.1:0-12832 GCA_004027595.1 Dinomys branickii | reverse complement strand
ACTTTATATTATACAGCATCCAGTGCAAATTCCCTACTGTCTTCTCTATAATTTGGTATTTCCTTTAATGTTTTTGTGTTAACTAATGTGAAGATAACTATGTAATACAACATCCAGTGCTAATTCCCTACTATATTCTGTATAACTTTGTATTTTCTGTATTGTTTATGGCTTTTCTGGTTCATATGTCTCCATTCTTGTGTCTTTAAAATAAAATTTAAAAAAAAAAAGCCCACTGTTCCCTACAAGGCTGCCTAAGTCCCAGGGGGAACACATGAGTGTAATCCTGGAGTTCTGACCCATTCCATATTTTTTTATTCCTTGATATTACTGGGGATTCTCCTTTCCCTTCCAGTCATACACCTCTCATGAGAAAATAAGACCAGCATACACCAAAGGTGGCAGATACATGCTTGGTTTTTCTGGATACCAGAAAAGGGGGAGCATAAACAGTCTGGCATGCTTGAAAGGTCCCCCAGGATGAGCTGGTGAGGCTTTGGAAAGTGGCAAGAATGTACACAGGTAAAGGGACGAGGGAGCAGAGAATTCCTGTCTAAAACTGTCCTCTTTTGTCATCCTTAGAAAGAGAATAACAACATTGCCTATCTCCTAAGGTCATGCTGAGAAGTAAATGAGTTAATAAGTGCTTGGAACAGGGCTTCATAAATGATAACAATTTAGTCAGTATTTCCTATCTTTACATAATAAGAAAAAAATGACCAAGAGAAGAAAGTGGTTTATCTTTTTTTGACAAAAATGTGAGGCCTGATATTACATACCTGTAGCCCCAGCTATTCAGCAGAAAGAGACAGGAGGATTGCTTGAGCTCAGCTTAGGCAGCACAGTAAGTCTTCACCTCCAAAAAAACCAGTCAGGATACATTCAGGTGATTACTGGCGTTGGTTTAGCTTACGAGGGGTAAGACTTCAATTCCCACTTGCCACTTCACCATTTCTAGCACGCTGGCCTTTTATCCTTCATGGTCTCACTATATCACAGTGGTTACTATAGCTCCAGACATCTCAATTGTGTTGGAAATCAGGAAGAAGAGAGCCATCTGTGGGAGAGGAGCCTCTGTTGACCTGACAAGTTTTTCACTTCATTTGGCAGGAGTTTCATCAATTCTTGGGGCCACCAACTTCATCATAAAACCCCCCGCTGTAACACAATATCAAACACCGTTATTTGTAGGATCTGTTTTAATTACAGCCATACTTCTCTTACTATCCCTTCCAGTAGTAGCTGCTGGAATCACAATATTATTAACAGACTGAAACCTTAACAACACTTTCTTCGACCCAGTAGGAGGTGGAGACACAGTGTTTACCGACACTTATTCTGATTCTTCTGGCATCCAGAAGTATATATTCTCATTCTCCCCGGATTCGGGGTAGTTTCCCATATTGTCTCATACTACTCCGGAAAAAAAGAACCATTTGGATATATAGGAGTAGTTTGAGCAATAATATCAATTGGATTCCTAGGATTTATTGTATGAGCCTATCACGTATTTACCGTAGGCATAGACATCGATACTCGAGCATATTTTACCTCTGCCACAAATTAATCACCGCAATCCCAGCCAGAGTAAAAGTATTTAGCTGACTGGCCACTCTGCACGGAGGAAGCACCAAGTGATCTCCAGCTATACTATGAGCTTTAGGATTCATTTTCCTCTTTACTGTCAGTGGGTTGACCGGTATTGTCCTAGCTAACTCCTCCCTAGAACCTGAGAAAAAGCTCCTTGTTGGAAGGAGCAAGATACATAAGGGCCAGTTGTTCTGATCTGTGGAGAACTGCCACGTTGCCCTCCCCGAGGCCCAAATGTGATTGCGCCGACTAGCTAGAAGCAGCACAGGCCATATAGAGGTGACCTCCCTAAACTGGCTTTCAGCGTAATAAGTGAGTCTGGCTGAGGCTGTGTATGTGTCTTCATGATAGCAAATGGTGATGTCAGGCTAGCATTGGTCTTTTCCAGTGGCCACAGTGGAGCCCAGAGAGACGGGCCATGAGACTGTGAGGCTAAGATAGGAGATAACGTTTCCACTGAGGCCTGTGGGAGTCCAGAGAAAATTCCTTCGCAGAATTGGTTGCAAAGCAGATGACTCATTCACTACAACCTGAATCTGGCTATTGGGTCCTTTTTGCAAGAATGCTCTGTTCCCACAGGCCCCGCCTGCCTGGCCACCTGTCTAGCACATCCAGCTACACCCCCCTCACCATTTTTATCAATGTGAATGTGATCATTAAATGTCAAGGTTCTGGCTGCCCTGCGGCCTTTTGTCCCTGTGAACAACAGGCCATCCCAGATCCCCTTTGCATCTCTCTTGTTCTTTCTTTTTGCCATGAAATATAGCACCTTGCAAGACATTGGGAACGTACTGCAGGAGCCCTTAGTAACGGGCATCCAAAATGGGATGGACCCTGGACCCTCGTTTTCTCCTCAGAACTTGGAAAAAGATGCCTAAAGTTAAGAACATGTCGAACATTACCATTGATAATGCTGTAACCAAACCAAATGTGACCTGTGTCATTGGAAAGTGCATGGAGACTGGATTACTCAGGTAAAAATGCATCTCTCTCCAGGTGTGTTGCATGAAAAATCAACGAAGAAGAGCGTGCATAGGTATTCTTTAATAAGTTGCCGCTTCTTCTGTGACAACTTCCTAAAGTTAGCTGAAAACAAACAGAAGTTTTAGCACTGCATGAAAAACAGGATGGTACAAAGCATGATGAATAGCTGGTTTCTAGAAGTTAGTGAAATCAATCAACTTGTGCTTCCTAGGAGGATTAGTTTGGGGGTCTGCGGGTCTGAAGATACTAGGTGGGTTTTTCTTCCTCTTGTAAGAGTAAGAGTCAACTTAGTGAGCAGAGTGCCTTAGGACTGATAATGGGATTACATACATGAGATTGAGTGCCTGAGAATGGTACTGCCACTGAAAAGCTAAAGCAGTGCTTCTCAAGTGTATAAAAAAATAAGACATTGTTCTTTATATTAAGAAAGCCCAGAAACCATGAGCAGAGTAAACATGGCAGTCTAAGGGGCAGGAGGGGGAGAAGGAGTCCTAAGGATCAATATAACAAGTATGTCTGGTAAAGCAGCACAAAACACCAAGCGTCCATCCCTCTTTCTGAATACACTAGACTTACAAACGCAGAGAAGTTTCTAAATTAATAAGATTTATTCAAGAAAATAACGATAATAAATATTATGTAGGGCAAGAAGAAACTAGGAAAACCATCAAACTCATTTCATATGTGAAAAGGAAAATTAAAGGTGAAGAAAAATTGGACCATAATAATAGCATTTTTCTAAAATATACAGACCAACAACACTTCAAACACAAAAGGAAGAAAACAAAATATCACCTCCTTAGAACAGAAATGAGAATTAGGAAAACTAGACAGAAAAAGAAAACAATAATCTGACTAAACAAGCAATGCGATATTATGATGTGCTTCTTAGGAGTTGTTAAAACGAGGTTCCTTTTTTTTCCCTTCTTCTTCATTAGGTACAATATACATATTATAAATCTATCCATCTTACATGTACAGCTTTTTGCTAAGAACTTTATTCAGTTGTGCGATTATCACCATGATCTAATTTTGAACAATTCTATCATCTCATAAGATCCCTCCAACCCATTTCTACCCCAGCTCCTGGCAATCATTAATCTACTGCCTGTCCCTATGTTTATCTTTGATATCCCATGACAATACGATACATGGCTTTTACATCTGGCTTTTTCCATTGCACATAAGGGAATCATTCTTCTGTTAAGTGTGAGATTGTGTTCCCCAGATACCCAACTCCACATCTGGACACCCGACCTGCTCTGTGTGGCCCTGTTTAGTCCTCTGTGACCCAGAAGGTAGAAGGAACAATTTCAGGAAGCTAAACTGGTGCCAGCAGAGGGCAGCCTATGTGGCGGGTTGTGGTGGGGGAGAAGAGTCTGCATTGTGGGAATAAAACAGCCAGGATCGTGTTGAAGTCAGCAGTATAAATACGACACCCGCAGAAGAGGAGTATGTGTTGGAAGTGTTCTCCAGCTCCAAATGGCTTGCTCTGCCCCGTGCCTCAGGAGGTGAGTTCGTGACTTTAGTTTCCCAGGAGCCTGCCACGAGATGCTCGGGAAAACCTTCCACGGAGTAAAGACGCAGGGCAATTCCAGAGGTCTGCAATGTTCTGCACTGTGGATGGCACTCCCACAGCTCAGTCCTGTTGTCCTAAATCCTAAGCTGCAGATCCTCCCACTTCCCCTGCAAACATACCTGTCTTCTATCCTTTGCTTTTCGTCTCTGGTCTTCTGCTCCATGAGGGTTAGAACCAAAGGCCATCTTCCTTGCAGTTGCTTCTGAGCTTAGCGTTGTGCCTGCAATGACTAGGTGATGAGCAAATGTATTATTCTGGCAACTCAACTGTCATTCTGCCAACACTATTACAGCTTATCTAGTTTATTACTTATACTTTTTTTTTTTTTTTTTTACTTATACTTTTAACAAGGACTCCACTGGAACAGAAGGTGGCCTGGAGGGAAAACTCAAATCCCACCAAATCTGGTTCTTCACTCTTGACATGGCCCTGGATGTCTATCATGGTCCTGCCCCAAAGCCCTGACTCACTAGACTTTACATACTTTAAGAGCCCAGCTCTTGACCTTCAAAAGTGGGAAAGTCTATGCCTCCCAGTATGAGACTCAGCATTACTTCGACTGTAAAGATGATTTTGAGGGAAGGACAAATTATTTTCTGTGTAAAGCCCCCTGCCGCATGTGGGCAGCATTCAGATTTTCTCAGAACAACTGAAATAAGCAGTAGAAACGGCAGCAGTCTGGCAGACGGGACGCCCAGGATTGCACGTTCTGGTGTTACCCTTGAACACGGAAAGGGGCAAAGATGGGCTCCACACTGCCAATCCACCTACACACATCTGTCCCACAAATGAGTGCCTCTGAAAAATGTTCCTGTCCTCGAACAAGTGGTTCTTTTCCCCCTCCAACGTGTTTGGAAAGACTGCTTTAAACATTGTTGCAAACTCTCACTTAACCTGGTGGGTGATCATCATATTAATTAGTGTTTTCTCACTTTTTTATTTCTACCTGAGCTACTATGATTCTATGAAAGCCATCATTTCCAGCTCCAACCACGAGCCCACGGCTCTGGTAATAGGTACTGATTCCACTCCTGTCACATTTGTGCTAGTTCCTTGCTGGGTGTTGGGTCCCTGGAGGTCCACCCTTTATTGTTTCTACATTGTAATGGGCACCCCATACTCTGTTATTAACTCACAATGTGGCCCCCAAATGGGGCCTCCTCCATTGCTTAGTGTATCCTTAGTTTCCTTAGCCTTAAACAAGGCTTAGGAGATGGAGGGAGGGAGGAGGAGAGAGAGAGGAAAACAGAAAGAGAGATGGAGAGTGATACAGAAAGAAAGGAAGGAGAAAGGGAGAGAGGGAGGGAGGGAAGGAGGCCACCACCTGAGTAACTTCAATGTGTTATATGATATTCAGTATACAGGGATATTGATGTGGAACTGTCAGTATGGGGCATCTATATAAAGTGGACTTTAGGAATTTATAAGAACCGAAAAAGCATGAAGATTCTTCACCTGGAGAAACATGAAATCTCGAGAAGCTAGACTAAAACCAAGTGAATGCCAAGAAAGGCCAAGGGAGACCCCGGCTCCCTCAGTGTTAGGGATGATAGCAAGGTCTTAGCCTGTTTTCTGTCGCTGCAACAGAATACCACAAACTTCTGAAGAAAAGTTGATGTGGCTCTTGAAGCTAGAGCCTGGAAGTCCAGAAGCACAGCAATAGCATTTGGAGAGAGGTTTCATGCTACATTATCTCATGATGGAAAAGTGGAAGGCCAGGGGAGAGTGTGTGGAAGAGCTCCCTTTCATAACAAAGTCACTCCCAGGAGAACTAATCCACTCTCAAAAAATGGCCTTAATCCATTACTGAGGGTGAAACACTCACAACCTAAAGACCTCCCATTAGACCCCACCTCCCCACATAATTAGGCCCAACCTCCCCAATAGCTGAACTCGGAATTAACATGATAACACATGAACTTCTATGAGACACATTCAAGTTACAGCCCCAATGAACAGCTAAGGCTGGGCGTGGATTTGACCAACACGATCTTGGGTCAGTGCTGCTTATGGGGGGATCATTTTGTCTGGGCTAGACTGAGGATATACATTTCAGCACTGAGTGAGCTCTGAGGGAGCAAAGTGATCCAAATTTAAGCCAGGAATCCAATCTCCTTTATAATAGGCCATTTCCTAAGTACCAACCAATGCTCTGAAACTGACGCAGCCCTTTGCCTGGCTTCGGAGCTTCGTAACCGGAGTATTTCCTTAATTCCCATAGGTTCTGTCCTATGGGTCTTACATGCTACCTTATTTAGTCACCATAACAATCTTATGGCTTACATCCCAGTATTCACATCATCTCACAGATGAGTCATCTAAACTACAATATTGTTCAGCATTTTTTGCATTGTACCAACAGAAATCCAATTCGGAGTTAAGCAAACAGAAGAATTTTGAGAATGGCTCATGGCACAAATGAAGGGCAGGAAAACAAAGTATCTCCACACTGGGAAATCCCTGCAGCAAAGATTCAGATGCTGCTCAGTGTCTGAGTCTCTTATCCGAATCCCTCTGCACACCGGTTTCCTCATAGAGTAGTGAGCCCATTCCTTTGCCACAAACAAGGGGTGCTGACACCATTGGTCTCTACGGAGCCACACTTAGAAGGGTCTCACTGAAACAATATAGCCATATGTGCGACAATCATGATTAAATTGACCCAAGAAGATCAGAGGCCCTGAGAACCAGAAGCACCCATTCAAACTAGGAGTATGAGAAGGGTGTACTTTCCAAAAATGGGAACTTGGGGCAGAGATTTACTAATGATCTAAAAAACAAATGCCTACCGCATAGAATAATACTCTCTTCCTCAGAATGGGAAGCCAAGTGCTGGGGCCCAGTCTGTCCTCAAAGCCTGTGCATTTGCAAAGGAAAATGTGTTGGAAATCTAGAGTCTCAGGCTCCACTGCAGAACTGGGTCAGAATCTGCATCTAAACAAGCTGCAGCAACTTGCATGCATGTTAAAGTCAGAGGAGTGTTCTCTTATCACAATGATGCACTAACATTTTTAAAATTACTTACCCCATGAAAGCCTTCTTAATTTCTCATACTTACTTCATTACACTTCATAATTATTCTGTGAAACTCTTGAGAGTATGTTGGAAGGCCCCATCCAATTATTCAACATCACCATCATCCTATTTAATTTTCAAGTTGGTGCTGATGATAATTCTTTCCGTATGTTTGGCACTTGCTCATTTAAAGTAATTTTCATATTTATCAGTGGTTCTCAGTTGTGGGTACCACTAAAATTATCCAGGCACTTTATAAAATTTGGTTTCTTGGGTTCTATTTTCAGAGATGCTGACCTAATTGACATAATCCTACGTCTGGAATAAAGCCTGGGCATGTGTTATAGTCAAGGTTTGCAAGAGAAACAATTTAATACAGGACATATAATTTATGGGATTATTTTATAATGGTCACCCAAAGAGTCAAATACAAAAGACTGCAGGAAATTTGTTCACACATTAAAGACCCAAAGAATCCAGCTGAGATCCTGGATCCCCTGGCAATGTCCTGCATAGTCCAGCTAAAGACCAAGAGCTCGTAACAGTGCCTTCTACCAGTTCACCTGGACGCCTAGAGCCCAGGACAATGTCTCATGCAAGTCTATTTCATGGATATGCACTGGGAAGGCCCCAAGGTCATTGGTGGAAGCTAAAAGGTCTATGCCAGCAGGATGAAGGATCTGTGCCAGAAGACTGAGGGATCTGCAATGGAGCCAGGAAGTGATGTTCAAAGGACCGGAGCTCTCCAGAAAAGTACCACAACCATCCTCAGTGACAGCAAGGTCCCCAGCTCTTCTGATTGAAACAGCCGAATTCATATCAGGAAAGCCAGTGTGACCAGCTTCTCCAGGAGAAACAACAGTACACCATCTTCCCCTCAGTTTTCCTTTTTATACTGCTGGCAACAATCTTCAGGTGGGCTCTCCATATCCAGGACCACACTGATTCAGTTCAGTGGGGTGTTACAAGTTGACCACCAGTTGTCAATCCACCACAGCATGGACACTTTTAGAAGCTGTAGCAGTGATTTCAATATGCACCCAAGAGTTCAAGGCAGTATGGTCCAAGCATCTGTAACTTTTTACATGCTTCTTATTGACTTTAATTTGTAACCAATTGTATGCATTGTATTACATTGTATGATCTTTGCAGTGGTCTAGGAAGGTATGAATTGTGTATGTCCTCATTTTACAGATGAGGAAACTTAAGCTTAGTTAAGTTTTTCCACAAGGTCACATAGCTACAAGAGGCAGAATTTGGCTGGACTCCAGTCTTCCTGACCCTAAAGCCACTGTATCACCTACAACCCTACACTCAGGTTGGTAATGCCCTTCTGGGTCTGGGGCCTATTCTGAGAAAGCCTAGTTTCAACAGGATCTTCTGGTCTTAGAATAAGTCTGTGCCCTTAGAGAAAAGAAATGTATTTGTATATCCTAGGGCACTGAGAAAATTGGTGTGGCTGGTAGAAGCTGCCTGTGCTGGTGCTTTCTGATCTCAGGCTGGACTCCCTGCATAACTTATGCAGTGGCAGCTTCATTGAGGAATCTGTGAGGAGAAGAAATAGATGCTAGTGTCTGCTGCCAGGCCAGTTCCACAGACTGGGCAGAAGGAGCAGCAGAGCAGCAGAGAAGTAGTGCAGGGTGGAGTTGTGCAGACAATTGCATGTCACATTACAATGTCCCATCAGAGACGGACCACAGCTCTAGTGGTGGTCTCAAAAGATTATAATGAAGTGGAGAAACCCCCATTGCCTGATGATATTATAGCTGTCAAGATGCATAATACAACGCATTATTCATGTTTGTGAGATATTGGTACAAACAAACCTACTGTGCTACCAGTTATATAAAAGCATAGCACATGCAATTTTGTCATGCTTAATCATAATATACAACTATGTTAGTATATTATGCTCTTAGAGTGTATATATATAAAGTATGCTGTGTCTGTGGGCAGCAGCCTCACATGGTTAGCCAATTTCCAACTGTATTAAGAGGCCACATGTAGTGACTGATCCATACACACCATGATGTTAGCACAATGAAATCCCTTCTGCTAAGTGACACACGCTTTGCTAACTACCTGCTGTCTCTCCTCCTTTGCTCTACTGCACCTGAAATCCAGCCCTAGACTTTTAAGGACCTGTTTGGAGTACACCACACAGTGCCTTGTTATGCATAAAATATTTAACACACTTTTAAACCACTCAGAGGTCACCCACCCACATAATAAGGTAAGCTATTTCTTTTTTATGCTTTCCAGCCCAGCTGTGCCTGTGTGTTTCTAAGCCTTTGGGAAGGCTGAAATTCTAGCCTCTCCCTTTCTTTAATCCTTTAAAATCTAGTTCCACTTGCCACTGAGCATCATGAAGAATCAGTCATGACTGATTCCATCTTCCATGCCATCTTCCCAGCCTCCTATGAAACACTGCCCTGCATCTGTCTGGGTAGGAATCAGCCCAAGGTCCCCTCCAGTTCCCTGACTCACAGCCTGAGAGCTCACACTGTCTTTCGAGGGAAGACTATAAATTTCTGGTGCACTGACATTTAAATTACGGGTGTTAGAAGGAGATGCACATCAGTTAAATTCCTTAGGAACTTTAATTAGGCTTCCTTGGAACTAGGAAATTTGGTTTTCTAGAACACTGATGGATATGAATTTTAAGAAACTGAAACTCTGCCTTTAGAGGCTAAAGAGGCTCAGAAATCGTCATTTGTTTCAGAAGATCAAACTCAGTGACTCCAAAACAAAGACTACCAAGTGCCAGCCCTGGCTCAATTACTAAGAGAGCTGTGATGTTGGCGCTCCATGGCTCCTCCAGTCCAGCAAGCACTACAGTTGGCTGTGACTTGAGCGTGTCCTGCAATGGTTCGTGCGGTGGAGGCTTGGTCATCCACTGGGCAGAGTTAAGAGATCATGGAACCTCTCAGCTGAGGCCTAGTAGAAGGCAGCTCCATTACTTGAGATATCACCCTTGGAAAGGATTAATGCAGTCCTCCTTGGGCAGCCCCAGTCAGTTTCCAAGAGAATGAGTTGTTATAGAAAGAGCAAGACTAGGCCTTCCCTGTTTTCTGGCTTTCGGTCTTGCTCACACACGAGTTCCCACCATGGTGCCATCCACCATGCTGTACTGCAGTCACGGGAGCCCTCACCAGATGCTGAGAAGATGGGCTGCCCGATCTCGGACTTTCATCCCCCAAAGATGTGACCAAATACACCTCCTTACTTTTTAAGTACTCAGTTTTAGATACTTTGGGACAGCAACAGAAAGCAGAGTAATACAATAAGAAAGTTGGACACAAGCTCTAAGGATCCTTCCAGCTCAGATGGAGAGCTCTCCCTCTGCCCAAAGAGTCCTTGTCCATTCTTCTGCCACCTTACATCAGACAGATAGAGGTTACTGAAATTTCTTATTCCTCCAAACTACTGCTTTCACCAAACAAGTATTCCTTGAGAGCTAGGATTTAGCCCCCACACCAACATCATCCTAGTGGCTTCATGTTGTGTATTTGAAGTGTGTCTGGCATGAATCTGGGAAAAGAATATCAAAATTCAGAGAACTTTTGGGCTGAAACTTCTCAGAAGAGCTGCCTGTGCTGGCCCTTTTCACTTCTTTCCCTCCCATTCTCTTAAAGAACCACCCTGACTGTGTGGGTTTGGGGGCTGCTTTGCAAAAGGAAACAATATAATGCAGGACACACATTTTATAAGATCATTTATTCTTGTTACTCAAAGAGTGATATACAAAAGAGTGCAGGAAATCTGTCCACACACTAAGACCAAGGAATCCGGCCGAGGGCCTGGATGCCATGGAACTGTCCTGCATGAGTCCAGCTAGAACCCATAACTATATCTCCCACGAATCCAACTGGAGGCCTAGAGCTTATGACAATGTCTCATGCAGGCCTGTTTCACAGATCTGCGCTGGAAGGCCCAAAGGTCAGTGGCGGAATCTGGAAAGCCTGTGCCAGCAGGATTGTGCTAGCAGGCTGATGAATCTGCACTGGAGCTAGGAAGTGACGCTGAAAATAAGAACCAGGCTCCCTTGAAGGGTACCACAGCCATCCTCGGCAACAATGAGCTCCTGAGCTCCTCAGATGATCAAGACAGCTGAGTTCCCATCAGGAAAGCCAATGCAACAAGCTTGGCTGCCAGGAGACTGGCAGTGAGTTATCTTCCCTTCCAGAGCCAGGAAGCAATGCTCAGAGTGAGGACCAGAGCTCCCTCAAAGTGAACTGAAGCCGTTCTCAGCGACAACACGGTCTCAAGCTCCTTGGAGGATGAAAACAGCTGAGTTCATCTGGAAAACCAGCATGACAAGCTCCTCCAAGAAAGCCAGCAGCTCCTCACAGTTTCTCTCTGCTTCCAACCAGCTCCCAACAGCTTCTGCCAGCTCCCAACAGCCTCTTCTCTTCTCCAGTTCTGCCTCTTATGCCGCTGGCAACAGCCCCCAGGTGGGCCTCCCACACCCAGCACCACGCTCACTCAGTTCAGCTGGGGGTTATAAGTTGAGCACCAGTTGTCAGTCCACCACACCAACCCTGCCCTTGGTCCCCACCACCACCAAAACCACTCTTTTAAGAGCTTGGGCGCCCCTCATACTGCTGACTCCACTGACCAATCTTCCTCTCATTTCTGTCTCTGTATTGGAAGCACCCAACCACTCTGGCTTCCTTTATATGAGTCTCTCACTGGGCTTCAAAGTCTCAAGGGAATGATGTGAACACAGAAGAGAACTCTTCCAATACTTCCATCCCATCCGCTCTTCTCTTTCGGTATCCCTTGCTTATTCCTCTGCTTCCTCCTGACTTGATACTGGAGCCCCCTGGGTTCAGTTCTTGCTCATCTTCTCTTCTGTTTTCACATCATTCCCTTGGTTCTCTCCTCTGGTACCACCAATATGTTATCCATTCCCAAACTAACATCTCTAGCCCAGCCTCCTCTGGCCTTTCGAGCTGCCTTGGCTCTCTGTGGATGTCTGATAGATAATGGGCTTCAAAATTAAGTCCGCACCCGAATTCAGATCTTCTCCCTTACATTCACTCCTCAACTTCGCGGTCTCAGTGTTAAGTCCATCTTCCAGTGGCTCAGGCCAAAAACCTAGTAGTCACCTTAATTATTGTCTCTCACAACTCACTCGCAGTCTGTTGGTCTGTGTCCATAATACAGTAGAACCTGGCTGCTTCTCGCCAGCTGCATTCCTATAAGTAAGAATCTCTGTCTTCTCTTCCCTGGGTTCCTGTGAGAGTTTCCGACCTGGTCTCCCAGCTTCCCTCCACCTCTATGTTCTATTCTCTGCACAGTAGCCAAAGACCATGTAAAACTAGGAATCTTCCAAATCCCTCGTGGGCCCCCGTCTTACTCAGAAAGCCCCTCAGGGCCCTGTGTGATTCACCTTTACCTCTCCAGCCTCATCTCCTACTTTCTTTTTTTTATTTTTTTTTTTAATTTTATTTTAAAGACACAAGAATGGAGACATATGAACCAGAAAAGCCATAAACAATACAGAAAATACAAAGTTATACAGAATATAGTAGGGAATTAGCACTGGATGTTGTATTACATAGTTATCTTCACATTAGTTAACACAAAAACATTAAAGGAAATACCAAATTATAGAGAAGACAGTAGGGAATTTGCACTGGATGCTGTATAATATAAAGT
>PVLD010034293.1:0-12833 GCA_004027595.1 Dinomys branickii | reverse complement strand
ATATTGTTTGATCAATTTTGCATGCCTGTACTTGGTAATCTGAGCAACTATTTTGAAGAAATCCAGCTAAAGAATAAAGTAGAATTATATATAAGTAACAGGAAAAAAATAAAAACAAAAAAGAGAAAATAATAAAACAAAAAGTAAAAGAACAGAAACACCCCCCCAAAAAAAGAAGAAAAAAATAAATGAGCCCAAAAAGTTCCTTCACTTTGTGGCATTATTGTGTGGTGGGGGTAGTTTCTTTCTACAACCTGTACAATTGCAATCCACCAGATATGAGAAGGGATAGTGAATCTCAACTACGGTTTAATGTGTTTCCATACCCACTTTTTGCTACATGACTGTGGAGTCCCACCCCACCTTCCCACTGGGCAGGATCACTCAATGGTGTATTGTCTGTCTCAGGGGTATATTCAGTACAGTGTCTCTTAGTGTTTGTACCTTTCTGGGTGCCCTGAGCCACAGCTATCCTGACTATCTTTGTAGCCAGTGGGCTGCTGAGGGGCACTGCTTGCTCCAGGAGTCCCTCTGTCTGTACACCCTGGGATGTGGAGAACTTCCATGCTGTGGTATATCTCTGACCGTATTGCATATGGAAAAAGCAAACATACCACTGAGTTCTGTCCTGGAAGTAAGAAGCAAGGGAAGCAAAATAGTCTTCTGGGCTTAATCTCAGCATTTCAGACCCAACCCCATCAGAAAATCACATGCCACCGCCCTGGTTTCTCACCACAGAGGGTGGAACCGCTGTATCCAACACAGCCTGTGGCTACCACTGCTGAAACTTTTCAGGGATTCTGTGACTGGCCCTCCTCCTCTCTGGGACTATTTCTTGTGGCCTTCTCAAACCTAATCACTATAGTATGGTGACCCCAGAAACCCTGAATTGAGGTTGTTCTAAAACTCATGACTTTTAGAGTATCTCAGTCTTAAAGAATAATCTGCTTCTCAAGATGGTTCCTGATTATATCACTCCCTAACGTGCTGGGTGCCACAACAGATTTCCTCTCCAATGGCAGCCTACCTTGTGGAAGAACTCGCTTTCAGAGTAAAGCTCCACATTGTATTTTCAACTTACAATAACCATAGGCTTTTCTTCTAGTGTTGCTTTTTCCATCCTTTATTACTGTTGCTGCCCTTCAGCGGTCTTGTGTTTGCAGAGACAGGGCTCCTTTCCCCGGGAGCCAGGATTAGTATTGCAGACTGCCCTGTTCTTTTCTCCGTGTTGTCTTCATTTTCTCCAATTTATCTATGATTTCTAGCCCTCCTGTCTACTCTTTTGTGATTCCCAGAAATATTCTCTTTCTCTTCACTAGGTTATTGTTCTCCAAGTGTCTCAATTTTAGGTGCCAGACAGGCTGTGACTTGCTGGCAGCTTTTCCTCTGCCATCTTCTCCAAAGTACAGTTTCAACTGAATCGGCATTATTTTTTCATCATTGTAAAGTCAGAAATGATGAACCAAGTCATTATAAGTCAAGGAATGTTTGTATCATGATAAATGAGTATACAACTGAAATTATGGTTAATATTTGCTTGGCTATCAGCAGTGTGTGTTTTTAAATGTAAGGATGAATGTTTAAGGAAACAGACTTGAGTAAGGATTTATAGACATTATCATGGCATACTATAGATGCCTGTAGCTTTATGGGCTTATCTCCTATCATTTTGCACATACATACTGCTCAAATAGGTGGGCAGTGAGGAACTATAGGTATGTGTCACCCAAAATGTACCTGAATATGCTTTTTAAGAAACCTAGATCTTCTTGACACTCACATTTTAAAATCCTGCTACAGTTTTGGAGGAATACTCTAAGGAGTGGTTCTGGTAAAAGGGATCCTCCAAGTAAAGGTCCTAAAAGTTGAGAAACCATGAAATTCTCCCTCCTTTCAATCTTAGCGAGTCAAATTTTAAGAAAAGGAGAAAAAAATCTGTTATGAATATGTTGTATGTATGTATGAACTGGATTATTTTTGAAGAAGTCCTGATGATCTGCAGTAGAAATGAGGCAAATAGAAGCAAAGCTAATCTATACACCCAAATACCTCTTACTTCAAGTTAGACTGGACTTTACTTTGCAGTTCTCTTATTGGACAGCTATCATTAGGTTAAATTTATTACTATCTAGAGGTAACTGTAAGTTTCCCTGCTTCTTCACATTTCAGTTTTGAACAGTATGGTGTCCTAGGTGAGACAAAAGGACTTAGGATGTATGAATGAAGTGGGAATTTCTTAATTGATTTATATGACAGATATAAACTACAAAACAAAAACAATAGCATTGAAGCCAGTGTGGAAATAGACAAATCCCAATGAGCCTTTTAAGATTCCTATAACTGAAATAACTTGTACAATATAAATAAAATAAGTGTAATGTCTGATATTATATATTTAATTGCAGGTTGGACATCACTTGGATTTGGAATGAAACAATAAGAGAATACATTCATGGATAACCAACAAGACAAGGCTATTGCTGCCTCAGCAAATGGAGAAGACACTCTGATTAATGGGATCAAAGAAAATGGTAAGGGAATGTAATCCTAGTAAATAATATTTCTCCCAGTTGCCCTTGGTTATTGCTGTGAATTTTTGCTACCTACAAAGTTGGGATAGATTGAAGCTAGGATGCCTCTGAGATTACTGTTAATCTTAAACTTTATTCCACTAAATCTTTAAGTGTGCTACAAGTGTTTCTGAGAGCCATGAAATTTAACCACATTGCCCTCCCAGATCATCTCTGACAGAGGAAGTTCTTCAAAATTCTTAGTGAATTAGAAATATGCTTTGATGTGAAGTTTAAAATTTCTAGACTCACTAGGCACTTCAAAAACATCTCAAATATAGGCCTGTGCCTCATCATTCAAAACCATGAATGTCCCATCTAAACATTTTACACACACACACCAAAGCCTTGACATACCTATTTATCAAGCTTTCACCAAGGAAGAAGACAGGCCTAAAAAATTATTTTCACTTACTAATAATATTCGGTATACAATCAGGGTTGGTAATGGTTTGGTTGTGTCTTGTAAAGCTACAGAAACACACAGTTAGCTCATATAACAAGATCAGGCAACAGAAAGTGATCAAAAGAGAGTTACTGAGTGTAGTCTAAGAACCTTAACTTTATTTTTATCTTTATTTCTCTTTTCTCTAGACTCAGATGACCAAGATGAGGCAATGAAGTCATTTGCAGCTCTTGAAGCATCTGCACCAATCCAACCTATACCAGTAGTACAAAAAGAGACCCTGGGGTTTCCCAGAAGTCTCATGCCTCTGCCCTCTAAGAAGCCCTGCATGCAGAGCCCTCCATCACCTTTGGGCCCAGCTGAAGTACCTGAGAGTGCTACTAACAGTGCGTCTGTGAATGCTATCTCCCTCACATCTGGTGTTGCAAAAGGTCTGAATACATGGTCACTACCCAATGAGTGTGAGAAAGCTCCATTTGCCATAATGGAGCCTGCAGGCATGTCAGCTCTAAATGGAGACTGCCTCATGCAGCCAAGCCGGACCTGCCTGGGCTGCTTCATGGAATCTAAGGAGGGAGTAGATCCTGAGCCAGGGATCAGCCTGAAAGTCAGTGATCTAAATAGAGATTATGAAACATGTGCAGTCTCTGATATAGGGATTCAGTGCATCAATGCTGGAGAAAGCATAAAATATGGGGAACAGCTGCTGTCAGATCAGCTCCTGAGCTTCCCACTGCATAAAGCAAGGGCAGGAGATAGGCGAGAAGCTGAAAAACCTGACATTGACTTGGAAGATAGAGCTCCAAAAAGTTATTATGAGGCATTACTGTTAGATAAGTGCAATACAGAAGAAGCTTTGCTTGCAAATTCCAATCAGGAATGGGGTTACTTTGAGACTTTCATCAGCGAGAGTAAAATTGAACTGCTCGACCTCTGTTCCAAGAATGAGCTATCTGTCAATCTGTTCTCTGAAGAAGATGTGGATAACTACATGTTTGATGATGATGAGTCCACCCTGGGCAGTGATGTGTGCTCCCTGAAAATTCGATACGAGTCCTTTCAGGACAACGTTAGAGACAAAACCACCCTTCTAATGCAAGAAGATGCCCAGTTCAACTTTTTTCCCAGTGTTTTCTCTACCTGCCCCAAGCGGGAGTCTAAGAGTGGCGCCATGAAGCAGAGCAGTGATTTTTCCCAATTTAAGATCCCTGATGTAAACATCATCTGGGGAGAGGAAGATAAAATGTTGGACAAGAAGAAAGGCAAAGAGGAAG
Source organism: Dinomys branickii (assembly GCA_004027595.1). Taxonomy (NCBI): domain Eukaryota; kingdom Metazoa; phylum Chordata; class Mammalia; order Rodentia; family Dinomyidae; genus Dinomys; species Dinomys branickii. Next base: position 8,583 of record PVLD010034293.1, on the reverse strand, counting down.
GACATGAAGACCAAAGTATAGAGAAAAAAGATGGAAAGGAAAATGGGGGAAATCCTGCCTTAAATAAATTATGCAGTGGGATTGAGGTTGGGCCATTTAAGAATCCCAAGCAAGACCAGCTTGCCAATTCCTTAGAGACCTCAGGAAACTTCAGTGAGGACAGCTCCTTCATTGAAGTCTCATATGACACCATGGGAGAGATAAAGGATTGTAGCCGCTATATGGCCCGGGACACGAATTCTACCAGTTCCTCCTCCCAGCAGAACTATGGACTGAGAGCCAAAAGAAAAGTCAGATACAGCGAAGATTATCTGTATGATGTTGACTCACTCGAGGGGGAAAAAGTGAATGAGAGGAAGGATTGGCTGCCAGGCGGCTCCAAAGAGGAAGATGATGATGAATGGTGCCCCAAAAAGAGAAGAAAAGTAACCCGTAAGGAGCCTCCTGTCATCATCAAATATATCATCATCAATCGCTTTAAAGGGGAGAAGAACATGCTGGTAAAGTTGGGTAAAGTGGATGCTAGTGAGACAACAGTGAATTTAAGTGAGAATCAGCTCAACAAATATGCCAAGCTAGCACCTTTGAAGGGTGTCTGGCAGAAGAAGAGAAAGCAGAGAAACAGCCACCCAGAATCTGTCAAGATACCCTTATGTCAAAAGCAAAGCTTTGAACCAGGTAGTTTGGAGGTGGCATTTCTCCCGCCTGCTCGTAAACGAAAATCTAAACTCAGCAACAGGCACAGGATTCAAAGAATCCCATCCATGGAAACTTCAGTAAGTGCTAAGCAGATTGGATTCGGCAGTAATGAAAGGCAAGCAGGTAACCGCAAAGAAGATGGAGGCCTGAAATGCACACTGAAGCCAGCATCTCTAGCCAACATCAGCTGTGCAAATGGATCACATCTACACGACATCACAAGCCCTGAGTCAGTGAAAGTCAAAGCCCAAGACTTAGAGTTTAAGGGACCAGAGAGGAAAGTGCTGAACAAAATCAAATTCAAAAGTGAAGCTAGGTTAAAATCCAAGAAAATCAAAACCGGGCAAGAAAGCAAGTCAGTTGTTCAAATGAGTCCTCTCTTGGAAGACCAGTCCTCCAAAGCTAATTTAAAAAATGAAGTTATTCTTGGGAGTTCAAAGAATTCCCATCTGACTGAATTTCATGAGCCAAAAGTTGGTAAGAATTCCACGTTCTTACCAACCACCTGTTCTTCTGAAATATCTCTATCATCCACTAATGTTGCTACTAATATACCTGTTATCCCCGGAGGGTACCTGCAGACATTGTTAGATGCTTCTGACTTGTCAAATAATACTAGTATCTCATACTTTACCCACAGTTCTCCAGAGCAGAATGAAGACAGCCTCACTCAAAGAGAAAAATCATTTGGACCTCTCCAACCAGCCGAAGACTGTGTGCTCTCCTCATCCTCCGACTCTGAGCTACAGAAGTCATCTCATAACTTCAAAATGGAATCCAGTGACTATGAAAATGTCTGGCCCAACAAGGCTACTTCCGACCCCCAGGAATTCATGGCCGAAGTCTCACAGGAGATTGCCCCAAACCCATCGAGTGAATTTGAAGCCTCCCACATAGGTTCCATAGAAAATAACCTCACAGCTGCAACATACAGTCGAGTCTGCCTCAATAGTGATGGCATTAGTTGCAACAAGGCTCTCTATGCCTCTGTACAGGACAGCCAACTTCCATCTGATGACTCTTATCAATTATGTCACTTTAATAATGGAGAGATCTGCTTTCCTTTCCAACCAAGCCCAGTCAACATGAATGATGGTCGGCTCTTTAGCTTTGATACAATGGCCCCACTCTCTGCTAGCTCAAACAATTATTGCTCCTTAAACTTGAAGTCCTCTGAAAAGGACGGTGATGATGAAATCAGTGATGACTTCCTGGCCCACTGCAGCCCCAAACTGGTGATCCAGCAAAGCATTGATGAGATAGCACCCCTGAAGGAATCCACTGACCTTCTGGATATCTCCAACTTCACTCCTGACAAATTCCGCCACTCTTCCCTCTCAGAGATGTCTCCACCTGACACTCCCAGTCTTTCCCCTCAGATTACCAGATGTGAGAGCACAAAGGCTCTGGGAACACTTAAAGGGTTCCAAGAAAGAGTCCCAGGATTATTGGGCAGCATGGAGAAAATCAAGTGGGATGGTAGTAACCTTTCTCAGCAGGTCCCAGGAGATGATGGGTTTACTTTAAATAAACATCAGTTTCAGTTCCATATGTTCAATGACGAGGATTCTGATGGCCTGCTCCAGAAAACCCCATGCCTGTCAGCATTTAATGATCCAACTGGTCAGATGAGTACCAACAACAAAGTGTCAAAATCAAGAAAGAAAAGTTTACCGAGCAAGAGTGGTACTGTGAATCAAAGCTCTTCTCAAAAAAACAACAGGAAAAAGTCCCTAAAAGTAAACAACAAAGGAATTGAAAAGTTACCAGGCAAAACCTCCCGCCAGATCCCTAAGACAACAAAGAAAGGGAAATATATAGCTTCCATCACCGGAGAGAAAATGCAGATCGGCTTTGGACGTGGGCCAGGCCAAACCAACAGCCTATCCTCCACTGGGAAGACATTGGTCGAATGTATCCAAAATGGTGGCCCCGTCACCTCTCTCAAAACGCCAAACCACAAGGGACTTTCTGGAGATTGGGCTTTGGGAAAAGACAGCAGCCCAGGCTGGAGTGATATCAATATGGGCACTAACACCAACAATCTCCTGGATGATGACCAACGGGAATTTCAGGAGCCTTCCTATATCTTGTCAAACATTGCCTCTGGCATGGCAGATGTGCAGAGATTCATGATGGCCTCCATAGAGCCTCTTTGGGAACCCATTGGACACCATGGAGACCCCAACAGAGTCTACTCTCCTGAGTCCAATAGTCTAAAATTAAAAACCCTCAAAATATTGGCTGGGACACCACAGGAGTCTAAGAAAAAGGTCAGCAGTGGGTTCTCAGGAGCCACTAAGAATCACAGGTCAATCAAGGGTATCAGCAAAAGCAACGGGAAAGCAACAACAGGAGATCCTTGCCACACAGATGTGCCTGGTTATAACGAGGACAATTGCTCTGCCTTCTTTGATAAAAAGTATAGTAACATGAGCACTTTAGGCAATAATGGACCAACACACAAAAAATTATATCGCCACAAATCCAGCCCAAAGGTCTTAAGAGATGAAAAGCTTAAGGGAAAGCGCCTGGAGAGAGATCAGGTCCACAAGGATGAGGCTGGGACAGCTTCTTTGGAAAAGCTGAGGTAATGCTCCACCGAAATGGCTGAGATGATAAGCCCTTAACTTTCCTACTACCTGCTGAGCCTACAATTCCTCATGTTTTCCTTCTTGAAAGCAAAAATTTGCATGAAAGAAACTGTACCATTCCCTTCTTTTTCAAATTAAAAAGAAAAGAAAAAAAAGTGCATGAAAATCCCCGTATTTTTAAGCCACCCAAAAGGTTGGGCAATTCTGTCCTGACTTGGCTAGGGATAAGCTCTAAGAAAGCTACTTTTTTCTTCTGCTGTTCAGCGTCAATTTCTACTTATAAGGAAAGTAGAACTAAAATGTGCTCTTGAATGATTTTGGGAATGGAAGGGCTTTGAAGTAAGACAGATTGTTGAACAACACAATTAAAAAGTTAGGTAGACAAAAGGTCAAGATCATTTATAAACAAAAAGAGCATTAGTTGGAAAACAAAATCTCAACACATGGCAATTAGGAGTGCTTTCCAGTGCCCCCCGCTATCCGTACCTTTTATCTGCATCATACAGCATCTGGTATGATGTTTACAGAATCTGATGGTATGATCCACTTGAGGGACATACACTAAAACTAACTAAGATGGCCTAAATTGTTTGATTTTTCTGCAGGGACTCTGACTACAACCTCCTAAAAGCAGAAACAACATTTTGGGTTTTACCTGTATTTGAAGAAGAGACTTGCATTTTCCAGAAAGACATTTGATGTTTGTGTTTATTTTCTTTCAAAATATGCCTTGTGGTGTGTATGTTCACATGTAAGTGCTTAAAGAAAAGAATTTTAAATTGTGGGAATAAGTCTTTGAAAACAAACTTTAATCTGATGTTCTATGTAAAAGACTTTAAAAGTCATGCGGTTGCACAAGTAGTTCATCATTATGTACCCACAAGGAGAAAATGGAAAACGTTGTGCCAAACTACAAACAAGTGACTGTATTGTATATATTTTTACTTCTATATCAACATTTGGTTGTGAGTATTTTGGGAAGCTTATCCCTCTTAATTTACTAGAAACATTCCAGTGATTCTTGCTATTAAACACCCCCACTTATGTGGATAGCACCTGTAGATCACAGTGGAAAAATATGTTGTGTTACATGATTTACCAAAACTTTAAGGATACTGTTTGAAGTGTGCCAAACTTCCTTACCTCATCTTCTGGATTCATCCCGCAGTTCAAAGCTCATTAATGAATTTTAAATATATATACATACATACATACATTCTTTTAAAGTTTTAAACACTACCATCCTGTGGAAACATGAACAATTAAATGAGGCACAATATAAATTTGTCTCTTGCATTGTCTAAGGGTTAAAATATTAGAACTGTCTGAAGGTCATAAAATGAAGCCCATCAGGCACCTGAGTACATGCATCAAAGAGCCTTTTACAAGGAAACGAAAACAGCTGCTCTGCCAGTGTGTTTTCTAAAAGCAAAATCTGTAGCTGAAAATGATTCATGTGGAAAGTTATATTGCCAATACTTTATATTTCAGTTTTATATATTTTATAATAGTCTAGGATAAATTATAAAATATCTATAAATTTGACACTAATGATAAATAAAGTACATAGACTGCTTCTATTTAAGAAGTTTCTGAAATATTTTATTTTGTTTTGTCAAAACTGGACTCATACTATGGTTTTAGTGTTCTTTAAGTTTTAATTTTGCAATGCCAATGTCATTTAAAGAAAATGTTAAGGTATCTCAATTAAACAAAATTTTTTCCTATGAGTTAAATACATACAATATCACATAAATGAAAAATTTATAGTGACAGCTGATTTATTAATTAATTTGAGGATGGGTAGAATTTGATGCCACACTCTAAATTTAATTCTTAATTTTTCACATAAAATTTAAAGTCACGTTTTTAATTCAGCACTCACCTTTTTTTTTTTTTTATAATTTCACAATGTCAAACATCCTTCATTACAAGCCTTTCCTTCCCTTTCATTCACTACTTGACTTCTAACATTTGCTGTCTTTTCCTTGCACAGTTGAAGGCCTATGTGTCTGATGACTGATGCTTTATGGCACAAATGAGATAATGTGTGTGGAAGCACTTTGTAGATCGTAAAGTGCTATACAGATGTAGGGGATTAATATTATTAATGTTGTTGTTGATTGTTGTTGTTACTATTCTTGCTAATATTGTTACTAACCTATTAACTTGTGAATATATAGACTGGGGTGGGAGGGTGGAGAATAAGTGGGTGGGGGAAAGGGGCTTAATAACAAAGGGAAGATGTTTTAAAAAGAAAACTTTAAACAAAATATGAACCTACCTAGTCATTGCCACCTAAATATATTCACAAACAGAGAAGCAACATTTTGGAAAGTAGTCAGAGAGAAATGGAAAGAAACCTGTCACATACATGAGTAAACATGCTTCCCAGCCCATGATTCCTTTCACCAGCTGGCTCTCCTACTTACAGCTCGATAGTAAAATGAATAAGCCTATATTCTTGATGATGTGTTTTCTCAGCATAAATCTCTTGTGTCTGTGGGGAAAAGTGGAAGAAGATCAGTTCGTGAAGCTAGTTGAGACTCATTCTTATGCTCTCTGTGCAGTGAGCCCTGGAACATTACCTAGTGAAAAGGTACCAGATGAAACACCTCTCCTACCTTACAGTTCCCATCCAAAAGGGGAAATAATCATGTTGAAACACTTTCTTCTATTTCTCTACTCTATAGCTAGCTATTGGTATTAAATGTTGTGGATAGTTCCTAGGTACTCGTCTTTGTTTTGGTTTTGTTCTGTTTTGCAGCTAAACTTTGGCTTAAAATCACCACCTAAGCTTGTATTGTAACCCCCAAGATTCCATGCCTCAAAGTCATGTATGGACTTGTAGGAATGGAGTGCTTGCTATGTAATTGAAAGGTGGCTATTAAAGAAGAAATAAAATATTCCATAAGTACAATATGCTTTATAAAAATAAATATGGGAAAAGTGGTCCCAAGTTTTAAAAGTATCATTTCAGCTTTGGAGAATAGGGTGACAACAGAGTAGAATAACTTTGAACTGTGGCAAACAATGTCTGTGTCAGAACTTGCCATCATGAGTCCTTTGGAGTAGATATTCCTTCAGTCGCTCCTATGGAGCCCACTACGGGCCAATTCTAGGGCATAGTTCATCCCTTTTCCCAAAGATTTGCCATTTTAAAGCACCTTTTTTATTGGCCTATCGTACACTGTATGTTTTTAATACATGAGAATGATTTATAACTGCTGGTTTGCACTGAAGTACAACCAGAAACTAAGTTTTAAAGGGAGCAGTAGGCCAAGATGTTTATTCTCTTAATTGCACTTAATATCCCTCTCAGTACACTATGTTCTGAGCTGTCTAGCATTTGCTGCTCCTGTTTCTGCTCTCACAATTCTTTTATTCCTCCCATAACACAGTAGCAAAAACTAATTGGAGATCCCTAATTCAACCAGCTGCCTTAGCGGAGTGAGGACTAATGTGTAAAAGTAGTTGTCTCACCCTATCCTTGATAGCTCAAGTGAGAAGTAGCAAATTTTCCTTAGTCTGAAATTTATAATAGCATTCTTTTTACCTCTCCTCTCTGAGGAGCTGCTTCCTATTAACACCTTGCCAAAAGAGTTTCATTTAATCTTTACTTTCCTGGAAATGGTATCCTCTCTTATTCTTCTTAGTCTCAGTATTTGGCCTTAGAATTTTGCTTCCTTAGCGTTCTTCTATTCTACCACCCCAAATTGACAGTCTGACACCTTTAACCACAAGGCTTTCTTCAGGAAGTTTAAAGAAAAAACTTCCCATTCTTAGTAACTTTTCATTAAGTTGGCCATTTTCAAATTTAATTTTCACACAGAAGCAATCATATCACTGAGGAAAATTTGAAACTTCTTTCACTTAAATATCTGTAGAAAAATAGGCCTAATCTTCTGCCCTGGTTAGGTGCTATACCATGTGGAACAGGGTGCTGATACAGTGGCCCTGACCAAGGGTCTTTGAGACTTTGGGGGTTGGGCTTGGGCTATGATAACTGGCTTGAACCAGTGGCCATCCTGTCTCTCCAGTGTCTCAGATACCAACTGCCTCACATATGCTGCTTCCTCCCAGCTTTCCCTTCTGATGTCTTGCTACTTTGTGCAATTATGTGTTAAGGCCTTACCTTTTCCTAAATGTCTAAATGCTTTCAAACCTCCTGTACTACCTTGACCATCACTTCTTCAGCCATTTCCTTGAAGTCCTTGGTGCTAGGTGGGCTTTTGTGACAACTTTCACCTTCTCTGAACTTTTCCCTTGCTGGGAAGCATCTGTGTGTGTGCAGGGAAGGGGGGTGGGCACAAGGGAGGGGGGCAAGTATGTCTGTGTGTATGCACGTGCGTGTGTAAGTGAGGTATAAAGGATGCTTTAAAAGGTATAACCAACTCTAGCTAGCATCCTCTGCTCTATTATGTGAAGTTCTGCAGTTCTAGTGAATTTCTGTTTAGTGGGTTCAAACTAGCATTTACTGCCTAAAGGAGAAAAACCATATCCAAGGACCTCTTTAGCCCAGCTTGCTCTTACCAAGCTAAACATGTGATGAAGATCTATCACACCTTTAGTTTACAGATGCTCTTGGAACACTCCCACGACATGAAGAGAGCTATATCTGAGTTGAAGAGGCAAATGGAAACCTAGCTAGTCCTAACCATTGCTAGAGCTCAAAATCTTTATTTTCTCCTGAATTATTGACAAATCACTAATTGAAAGAGTTTTTGTTTTATTTAGGGATGTTTTAGTGACAGGCATCACTATAGAAATACCATTTTTGCAAGCTAAACTAGTGTGAAGTTGGTTTGTTTTCTAATCATAAAAGTCACTGAGCTTATAATTATGTTTAGAAGGTTTAGTACTAAAATCAAACATTTTAGCAACAAATAGAGATCTTGTGGACACAGTGTAGGCCAGGGATTTTTTAATGATTTTTAAAAGACTCAAGTAAGGGAGAAAAATTTCAGTTGGAATGTTTAAATTGGGAGAAACATTGCCATCAGTTTGAGGGTCCTCATCCAGCATTGGATTATTTTCATGACAGTATTGAGGCTACCCTTTAAGGCACATTTTTTACTCAGCATTAAACAGTAGCTACAATGATGAAGCAAGTTCCCATTGCAATTACATGATACCTGAGATGCACTCTGGGTTTGAGAATCATAAGTGAGACTAAACACTGGGGAAGGACCATATAAAAGAGAGGCTTAGTACAAAGTTTAAGGTATGAATGAGGCTTTTAAAATCATTATCTGGATAAATAAATACTAAAGACATTGAAGAAATGCTC
>PVLD010034292.1:0-12835 GCA_004027595.1 Dinomys branickii | reverse complement strand
TCTGTATTGTTTATGGCTTTTCTGGTTCATATGTCTCCATTCTTTTGTCTTTAAAATAAAATTAAAAAAAAAAGATACAGTGCATATTGTTCAAAGTAGTTGTTGAGATCACCAGATATAGGCATGTAAAACTGATCAAAAAAAATTTAAGCATTAACTGTTCCCTGATTTTAACTTAATCATCTCTTTCAAACTCCCTAAAAAAAAAATGATCTATAGATTGAAAATTACAGTGCTCTGAAAATGGAGATAAAAAATGATATCAGAAAATGGAAAAATATCCCTTGCTCATGGATAGGAAGAGCCAACATAGTGAAAATGGCAATATTCTCAAAATTGTTATAAAATTCATTTGGAAATAGAGGAGACCTGATGGAGACCACTATGAAGTGGCCCTGAGTAGAATTTAATATTAACCAATTGACTTTCTATGTTTACTTATGAGTTGTCCAAAGCCTAGGCACCTTGTCTGGAGATGGGCAGCAGACTCATAGTAAGTAAACTTCTGTGAGTCTTGGCCTGTGAAGCTGTAATGTATCAAAGGACAAGATAGGCCCACAGCTGAGGATGTTTGGCTCAAAGCCCAATTAACTAAAGGGAAACTGCAGTTGCAGGTGCCACACTTCTATAATCAATGCCAACCTAAAGATAAGGTAGTTCCCCTGACTGATGTAATTTAAATGTACTACCCGGGAAAATTCTCCCAAGTTCTTGCTCTGATTCCTTCATTTTCTTCAGGGTTCCCCTCCTTTGTTTGAAAAACTAATAGGGACAGCCCAGAAAGTTTCTTTGTCTAACCCAGAGAATTGTGAATTCTGTTAGAGGGTATGTAACCTTCTCAGGCCCTGAAATTATTTCATTTGTCTCATTTATTTAATCCTTCCCTGTCCACTCATTTGGGACATAGTAGGCCAATAACTAAAGGATACTATTAACCAGATAGAAACCTAGAACAGAAAAGGCAATCCTTAGCAACAAAGGCAAGGCAGAGGACATCACTCTTCATGACTTGAAATTATATTACAAAGCTACTGTGATAAAATCAGCATGGTACTGGCAAAAAAACACCAATCCTGGGAATCAGTGGAACAGCTTAGAAGATGTAGAAAGCTACGAACACACTCACCCAACTTATCTTTGACAAAGCAGCCAAACATGTTCACTGGAAGAAAGATAGCCTCTTTAATAAGTGGTGTTGGAAAAACTGGCTTTCCACATGACAAAGATTAAAACTAGACAAATTTTTTTTCACAATGCAGTGAACTAAAATAAAACTAGATCAAAGATTTAAATATTAAGACAGAAACACTAAATCTATTAGAAGACAAAGTGGATAGAAATCTTGAGGTCATAGGTGTAGGCAGAAAGTTCATGAACAGAACTCAGATTGCATGGGAAATACTTCAAAGAATCAACAACTGGATTTCATCCTATTAAAAAGCTTTTGAACATCAAAAGAATCAGCAACAGAGTGAAAAGACAACCCACAGACTGGGAAAAAATTATCCAATTGTCCCTCAAACAAAGGATGTCTATCTAGGACATACAAAGAACTGAAAACAATCAGGCCCCTCAAATTCAAAGACTTAATCCAAAAATGTGTATCTGGGATGAATACACACTTCTCAGATGAAGAAATACAAATGGCAAATAAGTGTACAAAAAAATGTTCAACATCATTCCTCATTTGAGAAATGCAAATTAAAACAACACTGAGATTCCATCTCACCCCAGAAAGAATGACTATCATCAAGACATCAACCAATAATAAATGCTAGATGGCCTATGGGGAAAAAGAAACACTTCTCCACTGCTAGTGGGAGTGCAGACTGGTGCAATCACTATAGAAATAAGTGTGGAGATTTCTCAAAAAACTAGGATTACTGGTCTCATTCAAACCAGCTATTCCCCTTTTGGGTATCTTCCCAGAAGAATTAAAAACATCATACCACAGTGATATATAAATGCACCCACATTTATACAGCACAATTTGTAATAGCTAAACCTTGGAAACAACCCAAATGCCCATGAACTGAGGAATGGATAACAAAAAATGTGATATGTTTTCTAAAAAGGAGTATGACTGAGCCATAAAAAAGGATAAACTTGAGACTTTTATAGGTAAAAGGATACAACTTGAGACCATACTCATAAGTGAAATAATCAGACTCACATGTGTAAGCATCATATTGTCTCCCTGGTATGAGAAACTGAAAGAGAAAATAAGATCCAAAATGTACATACAACAGATACTGTGAAATGAGAAGAATTTTTCAAAAAGAAAGTGGATCTATTATGGGAAAGATGGGACAAGAAGAAAGGCAAAGGGAAAACATACAATATAGTTATACTTCTAGTTTCTCTTAGTTCACTGAAAAGGAAGGTTTGTGCTAATATCATGGAAGAATATTTTATGTCCAAATCTTGTACTCTGAATAAGAACTTTAAAAATAACAGTACACAATGTGTTAACTATTGTTATTTGCCTATTATTTTGTTATGGATTTTTTCCTTTTTTCCATAAAATAAAAAAATACCAATCATTTGGACCTTATCTTTTCTCTAATGAATCTTGCTGCGGCTTACATCCACTCCCAGGATATTAGAATTGACCAATGATAAGGCAGGGAAAAGGTTTTGATATGGAGTTGAACAAAATATTGAATTCCAAATCAAGAGCTGTCCTGAAAAAAGATCACTGTTTTAAATTGGGAGAAATTTGATGAATGAGAATAAGTTGTCTTTACTAGCCACAAGGAGGGACTCACTGTCAGCAGTAGTAGATGTTCTAACAAGTTTTTCATAACTTCCTTGTTATGACCATGATTGTCATACACAGTGCAGGAGTTACTAACTGTCTCATCCTAACCTTTATAAAATATTTAGAAATATTTTTCCTGCCTCAGCTTGGTAGGGAGGGTCTTCCTAGAATCCTCAGGCTCCCAGCAATGGAGTGGATGAAACCGCAGCCAGCTGAACTTTGAGAATACATGCCATGGTGTTATAAACACACAGCAATTGCATAGGACGCTGCCGGTAAGAGATGTCCCACGTGCATGTAATTCTTTTCTGCAGGCCTTTGCAAGGGGTGAGGTTCATGAAGCCAGATTCGTTCCATCCCTAATCACATTCCCAGTTGAGGATAAACTGCTACATGAGACTCAGAGAAGAGCAGAGAAATTCACAGCAGCATTGTTCCAAATGGAGTCTGCATACAGGTGTGGGTCTGAGAACTGTCTGTTATTGCTTCGTGGAAGGATAAGCACAGGGATAAAGAGAAAAAATTCATAATGTTTAGAAAAATGTGACAATAACAGAGTATCTACTGAAACTAATAATGAAAAGTGTGTTTCTGCTTTGTATGTCTTCATTTTCATTTTCTCATCATTCTAGTACTTAGATTTCACTATATTTTGTGCAAATATTGGTGTACAACAAATTGGGCAAGGGTTCCATGACCAATCTTTAAAGCAATGATCCACACATTAAAGATTTTTAATCTATTGATTGAAATCTAATGACTAATTTTTAGCAAAAGCACCATTTCTTTATAGATAGGATCTTTTATTTTTTTTCCAGTTTGATTAATCTTAGTAAAGCACTGAAGTACAAATGTAATATCAAAACTTAGATGTGACAACTTCGGGACTAAATAGGAAATTAATTGGAAGTTGTTAAGCTTATCACACATAAGGCTATTTAATGCTACTTGTTGACTGATTCACTGGTTCCTAGGCTTCCATTGGGCAATACCACTCAAATATCAAGAATCTATTTGTTTCATGTGCTACTACATTCCATAGGCAATACAAAATGTTCTCAAAAGTCAAGGTAGATGACTTTAATCTAGATGATGAAACAAAATACATTTGGGAATATGAATCCAAAGTCTTAATTTCTCACAAAAGCATGTGTTTGTTTGCATTTGTTCTATCCTTACAATTTTATGCAAATTCTTACTATCCAATACAGACTCATGGTATTATTATTGAAGCTTTCAGTACAAAATGCTTGTTTGCAAGTGTTTACGTTACCAAAGAGATAAGCATTCAGGTGCCCTGTAATAAGTTTTGCTCTTGATTTTATCTATTGACTTGTAAAACTCAGAGCAAGTAGATCCCCTGTGTTAGGCTTTTAAATTTGCAAGTACCAGAGTTCAATCAATTCCAATTGTTGGAGTGGAGCCAACATCTTTAGGCAAAAGAAAACATTACTTGATAACTCCTTTTATCTTCTTTAAGCTAAAAGAAGTGGCAACCTCATTCAGATGCCAGCTTCCCAATAAGAAACACACGTTTTCTTCTTTATCTCCAATATAAGGCCAAAAGAAAAGGAATTCAGCAGGCTGGAGAATATCACATTGTATTTGAACTTCTGATAGCTGTACACATCAGAGACCAATCATACCTGAGTGGATACAGCATTAACTACTGGAATAATTTTTAATCAAAGAGTTAATTCTTTATCATTTATAAGTGTCAAATATTTTTGCTACCTCTTCCCTTATTATAAAAGCAATACATGCTCACTATAGAACTATGTAATAAGAAAGCAAGAATCATCTATAATTTTCTACATGTGGAGATAAGTGTGATTCATATTTGTGCACTCACTTTTTTCTATCTGCATTCATATGTTTTTATGTATAGGAAAGATTATATATATATATATATATATATATATATATATACCGTCTCATTTTGCTCACTATTGAAATACTTTGCTTTCAAAGTGAATAAAATTATGAGGAAGAGTTAAAGTGTGCAGTGGTAGAGCACTTGCCTAACATGCATAAGGTCCCAGGTTCAATCCCCAGTACCACACATACACACACAATTATTTGAAAACATAATTTCTTGTGGCTACATAATACCACACAGTGAATGGAAAGGGAAAAAAGAGCATAAAAGGAAAAAATGACAACAAAGCTTTTGTAAGTAAGAAGGAAAAGAAAGGTAGAAAAGAGAGGAGAGAAATGGGAAAAAATAGTCCAGTTATATCATGTACAGGTAAAAATTCAATATGATGGATGCTATCATTATGTATCTAAAATGTACCAATAAAATTAATTTAAAAATAAAGCCATAATGCATGTGAGTGCTCACCTGTGATGCATGTGCATTTGGAGTAAAACCAAGAGAAACTAGGGGACAATGGCCAGCCTTTACCATAATATGTTAGATCACTCTAAGCACTGTGGTAAAACAAAGTACAAGAGCTAATAAATGTAAAGCCTTCAAAAACAAAAACGTTCGCATGGATGCGTACTTTATTTGGAATCACTCATGCATTTCCAGGAAAGCTGTAAAAATGGAAGTTTGACTGGTCCACTTAGGAGAATACGGTTAAGGTAGATGAATGGATAGATGGATAGGCAACAAGAGATAGACAGATGGAAAGACATAATTTAGACAGATAAATGGATAGATATATAACATTTTCTCCATTTTATCCAAGAAATTACACCTTAACGCGCAATATTTCAGGCCCACTTCTCATCTCTCCTCCCGTTTTTTCGTCCCTTACCCCACAACCAAACTAGAGAAATAGCTGCCTATGGTTAGTGTTGTGTATAAATGGTTACTTTCCTGAAAAGTATGCTTATATATGAAATCTATCTACTTCATACTTCATCAAATATGTGAAAGAAGAAAAGGAAGGAGAGGAAAGTCCAAGACGTGTTCCCACACGCTGTCAACTGAATCGCATCCACTCAGTATTCCTGGGTTAAAGCCCTAACCTGAAACGTGCCTGTAATTGGAGTGAGGGCTTTTTAAATGTAATCATGGTTAAATGAGGACCCATGGGTGGGATCCTAATCCCAGCCTAGATTGGTAGTCTTTATAGGAAGAAAAGGAACAAGATTCCCCCTGACACAGTGAATACAGGGAAGAAAAGCCACCTGAAGATGTGGTGAGGAGAAGGTAGCAGCCTACAAGCCATGAAAGAAAGACTCCACCAAAACCCAACCACACTGGGACACTGATCTCAAACCTCTGGCCTCCAGAAAGGTGACAAAACAAATTTCTGTTTTTTAAGGGACCCATTGACTTTGGAATTTTGTCATAGCAACCTAAGTAGACTGAAATGTCTACAATTCTTTTTAGGGTCTTTGAACACATGACTTCCAAGGTTCTAATACATATACTCTTATGTATGTACCAGAAAGGCATCCCTTGTACAGAAAAAGGAAGGAGGAACTATCAGAATTATCCAACTCCAGTTGGGCGTGGTGCTGCACTCCTGTAATTCCAGCACTTAAGAGGCTGCAGCAGGAGGATCATTGCAAGTTCGAGACCAGCCTGGGCTACAAAGTGAGCTCAAGGCCAGCCTGAACTGCGTAGCGAGACCCCGCCTCAAAAAGACAAATAAAAATTATCCAACTCCAGTTATTCTCACAGATTTCCAAATTACTGTCGATAAATAGAAACTAGTTGCCCTAAGATCAATTTACTAAATTTGTTATAAGAATGCATACATAGTAAGTAGTTTTCATTTCCTTCCTTTAGATTATAAAAAGAATTTGGGCAATTACGTTGATGATAACTATGACAGCTGATCTCCAGGACAGTATTTTTGTAGTTGCCTGCGTGCAATGAGTCTACCCCATGTGGCGAGGCAGATAGTGGGGACCTGATGGAATGTGTGTTCAAGGATAGGTCATAAAATACACTGCAACTACTACTTTGCCTTCTTTTGGATCATTCAGTCTGGGGGGTGCCAGCTACCATTTTGTGAGGACACTCAAGCTACCCATGGGGGCAGGTCCTGTGATACGCACAGAGGTCCTGCTGCCATCCAGCATCAACTTGCCTGCCACATGAAGGAGGCACCTTGAAGTAAGTCTTCCATCCTCTCTGCCAAATATCCTAGCTGACACCTGGACTCTAATTTCATGACAGACCCAGAGCCAGAACTCAGGTGGTGCTCACAAATTCTTGGCTTTCAGGAAATCTTTGATATAATAAAATTCTGTTATTCTTCTGAGCCACCAACTTTTGGAGTAATTTCTTATGTGTGCAGTAATAAATAGACAAGCAATACAACTGAGGATGGTACAGCGCTAGCATAATTGTTATTGGAGTATTCACTTACAAAGCTGTACAAAGTAAAACTATTTATTTCATGATATGCATGAAAATTTAAAATAACAAGAAAAAAGGAACATCAACTTTGGACTCAAGTCACGCCATTTAAAATCTAGCACTTCACAGCCATACCCCAAAAGAAGCTATTTTAGGGGAGTACAACTGTATAAAAAAATACTCACCCTCATTTAGTAACAGGGTAATTAAAAAATTATAATGAGAAACAAACAAACACTCACCAGAAAGTCTAGAGCAATAACACTAAGTGTTGGTAAAGATGTGAAGCAACTGGAATTCACAAATTGCAGAAGAGACTATGCAATCACAGTGGTAAATTGTCAGTATGGGTGGTACTAGAGAATTTGTGTATATGCTATTACCTAACCATCCCACGTCTAGTAACAAAACCAACAGAAATTATGTATATATAACGATTAATTATATATAAATTTTATATATTTATATTATATACAAACTAATTATATATAAATCAATTATGCATATATATAAATTAATAGCCCCAACCCTGTACAAAAGAGATCAATAGCCCCAAACAGGGAAAATTCACATGTCCATTAGTAGTAGAATGAATTAACTTGGGTGTGTTCATACCAAAAGTTATACAGCAATCAGAAATAAACAAATTACAGATGTACTCAACAACAATAACAGACCTCTCATATACAATGTTGAGTGAAAGAAGCCAGTTTTTTAGAAAACAAAAGAATGTATACTATATAATTCCATTTATATAAATTTCAAAAGCAGGAAAGAATCACTTATGAGAATAGAAGCCAAGGTAGTAGTTACCTCTGAGGAGGAGGAGGAGGAAGTGAGTGCCATAGGTACAGACAGGGTGGGGAACTCGAGCCTGTTGACAATGGCCTACTTCCTATTCTGCCTGGTGGTTGCGCACATGTGCTCACTCGGTGGGAATTCACTAGGCTGTGTCCTTATGATCTGTGCACTTGTGTACATGTGTTCTCAGATGAAAAGTTTACTGATAAAGTACTCAGCATTGGGGCAGGGCCTGTGGCTCAGTGGTAGAACACTTGCCTACCACTAGCAGGTGCAAGGCCTTGGGTTTGATCCCCAGGTCAAAAAAACAAAGCAAAACAAAACCCTCAATGTGATAATATCTCAATCCGAATTTCCTCATTTTTATGAGATGGGAGACTGCTCTTGTTAGGAACTACATATTCGAATATTAAAGGCAATAAGGGACATGTCTATAATTCTCTAATAGCTGAGAGGTAAAAATATAAAATACATAAATGATATACATTTTTTTATTTTAAAAGAATTAAAAATGTTTTAAAAACATTAGAAATGATACAGAATTTCCAAAAACAAGATGATAGGAATTCAACAATGGTTGTTATATTGCATATTGTTGTCTTCAAAGTAGTTGTTCAGATTATGAGATATAAGCCTGTAAAATTGGTCAAAAAATTATTTTAAAAATTTAAAAATTACAAAAATTAAGCATTAACTGTTCTTTTCAGTAAACCAGTAGAAATTAGTAGTACAATTACCTTAGCTACACTACATATATGTGTATTTTTCCCTTCCTTCTTTCTTTTCTCCTTTCTCTTATCCCCGTTGTTTCTTCCTTTTGAGCAGTGTCTTTCACTTTCACAATGTCTTTTGTACCTTTTAGGTTTTATTTACTCTTTCAGGTTCTTATACTAGGGAGACAATATAATGTTTACACATGCAGCTCTGATTTATTTCACTTATGAATGTGGTCCCTAGTCGCACCCATTTCTCTATATAAGCTTTAAGTTTATCTTTCTTTATAGCTGATACTCTACATAGAAGACCTAAAAAACTCCACCAAAAGACTTGAAGATTTAGTAACCAAATTTAATAGTGTAACTGGATACAAGATCAACATTCAAAAATCAATCAATTTTTATAGATGGAAATATATGTTATATATAGAAAGAAAGGAAATGGGGGGAATTAGGATGTATTAGGTACAGGTACAAATTCCCTTTGATGAATGTGATCATTATGTGTACTTAAAATGCACCAATAAACTTAATTAATTTTTTAAAAAGAAGAGTTAGTGATGAAACAAATATGGTAAAAACCAAAGTAGTAACTACGGAGGAGTCTGAATATGGGTATGGAGAATTCATTGTGTTGTTATTGCAATTAATTGTCCTATGAAATGGAAATTACTTCAAAATAAAATTAAAATCATAGTTTAAAAACTATTTTGACTTCCGGGAAGATGGGGACCAGGTGAGCGGCAGAGGGAAACTCTCCCAGAGACCGATCCTTTGCGCGCAGGTGCCGGGTCCGCAGCTGCGAAATTCCAACTGAACGTGTTGCTCTCCGCTGCCTGAGCATTAATGGGTCGGCTGGATATGCTGCGGGCGAGAAGTGGGCGGGCCCTGGGAGCTGGGCGCCTGAGGCGATCGGCGCTGCACTTGGGCCACGGCTCGGCTGAGTCCGTGTACCACCGAGTGCGATTGCGGCGGGACGGACCCTCCCAGCTCCTGAACCTGAACGGCTTGCAGGTGGCTGCAGCCAGGAATTTTTGGAGGCGGTGGAGCAGAGCAAACTCGGAGAACGTGCTCCTTGGGCAGACTGCACCAATCTGGGCAGCGGTCCAGGATCCCGCTCAGAACCCCGCCCCCACAGCCAGCACCATCCTCGGTCGGAGAGCGGGCACTGCGGCGGCTGCGGTGGGCGGCTCCTGCGAGAACGCTGAGGAGGCGGAGAAGCGCCAGGGAGCACCGGGATCTCCTGCCGGCACGGATCTCGGAACGGGTGAGCTCACTGAGCACCGCAGCA
Organism: Dinomys branickii; assembly: GCA_004027595.1. Lineage (NCBI taxonomy): Eukaryota > Metazoa > Chordata > Mammalia > Rodentia > Dinomyidae > Dinomys > Dinomys branickii. Next base: position 2,942 of record PVLD010034292.1, on the reverse strand, counting down.
GGATTTCTGAGTCGGGAAGAAGCTCGACCCAGGGAGATAAATCTGAGGAGCATTCCTGCCTGCACGATCCCAGGGTGAGTTGATTGGGCGCCCTGGCCGGTTTTTTTTGAGTCGGGGAGAAGCTCCGCCCAGCGAGGGACATCCGAGCAGCTCTACTGACTGCACGGTCCCCAGGACAGAAGAGCTGGCTGGGAGCCCCAATGGGATATTTGAGTGGGGGAGGAGCTCCACCCAGGGAGGAACACCTGAGCGGCCCCCTGCCTGCAAGGTCCCTGGGGCGGCAAGCTGTTTATGCGCCCCAAACAGGTCTCGGGGTAGGGACTAGAAGCGGAAATCTCAGCAGGCAGCTTAAGGGACATTCTCCCAAAGAGAAAAAGTTATTGGAGAAGACTCTGCAGCAGACCTTTGCCTGCTGAACTTCCTGGGGAATTTATAGCTCAACATTTTGAATCTGATACCCAAAAATGGGAAAACAGAGGAACAAAACACAGTCTCAGAACTCAACCCCACCCAGAACAAGTTCTGAATGCGAGGATACAGGGGAACCAGCAAGCCACATACCTGCAAGTTATGAAACGATTGCATCCGAAATGAAACAACTCCAACAGGCCATAAAAGAGCTTAAAGCAGAAATAAGCCACATACCTGCAATGATCTCTCAGACAAAACACGAACTGAAAACAATAATGGAAGAAATGTTCTGTACACATACAGAAGAAATAGATAAAAAACTAGAAGAAAATGGGAAACAAATAGAAACGTTAAAAGAGCAATTTAGGAATGAATTACCAAGAATGAAACAGGTCCAAAGAGAATGCCAGGATTTGAAAACTTACACTGAAAGCTTGCAAAGCTGCTTAAATGAAACCGAAGATAGAATTTCAGAACTTGAACACAGCATGGCAGCTTATGAGCGTGAAAGGAAGGATCTCATAATATCATCAAAGACACAAGAAAAATCAATCCAACAGCTCCAAGATGAGGCAAAACGTAATAATATTAGAGTAATAGGAGTCAGTGAAACAGCAGGAGACCACACAAACGATATAAAAAGAATATTTGCTGAAATAATAGCAGAAAATTTCCCAAACAAGGTAAAAGATACTGAAGTTCAGTTAATCGAGGTATATAGAACCCCAACGATCCATAACCCAAAGAAAACCACACACAGACATATAGTAGTCAAGATCCCAGATATCCAGCAAAAGAACACAATATTAAAAGCTGCTAGAGAAATGAAACAGATCAACTAAAAAGGAAAGCCCATTAGAATCACAGCAGACGTCTCAACGGAAACCATGAAATCAAGAAGAGCTTGGAGCGAGGTATTACAGATTCTGAGACAAAACAACTTCCAACCCAGATTGATGTATCCTGCAAAACTATACCTCAAATTCAATGGAGAAATAAAATATTTCCACAACAAAGAACAACTGAAGAACTTCATGAGTGCCAAACCAGCATTGCAAAAAGCACTAAAAGATATTCTAGACAGAGAAAAAAGAGACCACAATCCCAAGAACAGCTATAGAAGTAACTCGCTAAACAGAACAAATAATTAAACACTCAGCAAAAGAAGGAAAACTTCAAGTAAATAACATGACTAGAATAAGCCAACATATAACCATGATAACCATTAATGTAAATGGCCTCAACTCAAAAGTCAAAAGGAAAAGATTGGAAGACTGGATTAAGGAACACAATCCAACGATATGCCGTATACAGGAAACACATTTTACTCAAAAAGAAATCCATAGGTTGAAAGTTAAAAGTTGGAAAACAATTCTCCATGCAGCAGGCCCCCAGAAAAAAGCAGGGGTAGCTATTATGTTTGCAAACAATGTAAACTTCAAACCAAAAACAATCAAAAGAGATAAAGAAGGCCACTACATACTAGTTAGGGGAAAGCTACAAGAGGAAGAGGTAACGATCCTAAACATTTATGCACCTAATAACGGAGCACCTAACTTTACAAGTCAAATCTTGACAGACGTAAAAAATCAAATAACTAATAACACTAGTGTAATAGGGGACCTGAACACCCCTCTGACGCAAAGAGACAGGTCAACCGGACAGAAACTCAGCAAAGAAATAAGAGACCTGAACCAAAAGTGTGAACAGATGGACTTAGTAGATGTATACAGAGTGTTCCACCCCACAGCATCAGAATACACATTTTTCTCAGCTGCACATGGGTCTTTCTCCAAAATAGACCACATTTTAGCCAATAGAGCATATCTACCTAAATGCAAAAGAATTGAAATTATCCCATGCATATTATCGGACCACAGTGCAATGAAATTGGAAATTAATGACAAAGAGAATTCCAAAAACCACATAAACACTTGGAAATTAGACAACAACCTCCTGAATAACCAATGGGTCACACAAGAAGTTACAGAAGAAATTAAGAATTACCTACAAATAAATGAAAATGCAAGTACAACCTATTGGAATCTGTGGGATGCAATGAAAGCAGTCCTCAGAGGGAAATTTATAGCAATGAACTCATATACAAAGAAAACAGAAAGAGAGGAAATAAATAACCTAATGCTACACCTCAAACTCTTAGAAAAAGAGCAACAAGACAAAAAAAGAGCCCAAAGAAAGAGGAGATTATAAAACTCAGGGCAGAAATTAATGCAATTGAGATGAAGAAAACTCTACAAAAAATTAGTGAATCAAAGAGTTGGCTCTTTGAAAGAATAAATAAAATTTATAAACCCCTAGAAAACCTTATCAAAAAAAAAGAAGGGAAAGATCTCAAATTCATGCAATAAGGAATGAAAAGGATGAAGTCACTACAGATCCAAAAGAAATACAAAAGATCATTAATACCTACTTTGAAAATCTGTATTCCCATAGGATAGAAAATACAGAAGAAATGGACACATTCCTAGAAAGGTACAAATTGCCAAAATTGAATCAGGAAGACGTAAAAA